>PVHP010003847.1:0-72500 GCA_004024765.1 Zapus hudsonius
CCCATGAAAAATGCATATTATTTCACATCTGTTTTTCACTTGCTCTCAATGGGCCTGATATTTCTCCAAATTGCTATGTGGAAAAACCGATTTAATTTGATTGAGGTAGGAACAAAACCTTACAACTAGCAAAGTGGAATCCTTGCTTTAAGGCGAAAACAGGAATCTTGGTATTGTTCTGGCTGAAAAATGTCCCTGTGAGTATGAGGTCCTTTTTTTTTTTTTTTTAATCTTCATTTTCTTCCCATCTATTGACACAACTCTGACTAATCTGAAGAAATGATTCAACAAGCATTCCACGATATCATCGACAATACATTTTTCCCTTTTCTGAAAACATAATGTATGTTTCTTTTTTTTCATATTATGAATTATTGAGTTGATTCGGGGAGATATCACAAACTGTGGATTTTATTTAAGGGGAACTGGGATCTGGGAAGGAAGGTCACGTACATGTTTTCAAGTGGACAACATATGTAAGAAAGATGGAAGTTTTATGGAAAACCTGGATGGAGTGAACCCGCTAGAGCGGGAGAGCTGGAAGGAACGGAGGTCTATTTAAAGGAGACCGAAATGCGTTTAAAGAGAAGGGAGACTCGGCACGTGGAGTCTCAGAAGAAAGCTTAGAGGAGATGCAACCCGTGGAAGGTGGGATCTAGGAGCGAGGGCAGGAGACTTAGAAGAGACCCACAGGGCTGCCATGTGCTGTTACGTGGAGGGAAGCTAAGAGGAGAGTGAGGGGTTCCACTTGGTAGATCGGTGCCTACATGCAGCAAGGTGGGTTCAGGAAGGCTGGTTCGCAGGTAGGTGGGGAGCCATAAGGCCTAGAGCAGTGAGGGTGCGGCTAGGAGACAGGGTGAGCGATGTCTTCCATCCCCACCCAGCCAGGCTGCTGGATCAGAGCTGGTCACACCAGGGTCTCCAAGGAGAGAGAGAGAGAGAGAGAGAGAGAGAGAGAGAGAGAGAGAGAGAGAGAGAGAGAGAGAGAGAGAGAGAGAGACAGAGAGAGACAGAGAGAGAGACAGAGAGAGACAGAGAGAGATAGAGGGAGAAGGAAGAGAGGGGAGAGAGAGGGGAGAGAGGGGAGAGAGAGAGGAGAGAGGCCGGACCACCACCTTTATATGTCAGGCTCAGGTAGGCAAGGGACAGATGGGATTGGTTAACAGATCCCAGAGTCTGCCCACACCTTTGGCAGGTGTTAGATCAAGCTACACGGTGGACAGCAGCAGGCACTGTAGACCCGTCTCATCAGACGTGAGTTCCAGTTCTGCCAGGGAGATGGCATCCTAATGTATGTTTCTAAGAATATACATTAGGCAGGAAGAAAGTTGACATGGGACGGCATAGTTTTGTTTTGTAATAGCTGTGTGACCTTCTTGAATTTATTGAACCTCCCTGGAGGCCTTTCCTCATATGCATCAAGGAGGTAATGGACAGTCAAGAAAAGTATAGGATACAAATAGGTAGGCAGAATGTAAATACTGTTTCCGTTATTTTGGTAAACAAGTTGAAAATGCTAATAAATTGAATTAAGCCTTCAATAGTGGAAAAGACCACCCCTAGTTCCTCCCTGTGTGATAATTATATGAGTTCCTTTATAGAAACCTTTCCCCTATATCAGTATTCTTAGCTGCACACATCCTAAGGTTGTAGGAAACTGAAAAGCTTGTTTCTGACTCCCAGAACATGAAAATCCACTCCTAATTTAGGGAGCATAAAGCATACCAGTATGGTTTTCAAGGGAAAGGCTGGTATTCTACAGAAAGATGGACTGTATCCCAATCCATCATCCCTCTGATCGCCTCCTCATTCTTGCCAATCTCCCCAGGGGGAGGCATCAGATTAGATTTAGCACAGTTCACTCTGCAGAAGGGCTGTGAGCACACTGATAAGCCAGCGAGGGGCTGCGGGCGCATTGTCTGCAGCTTGTCCCTGGAGCGCAAGCTATTTATTTCACTTCTATCCCAATCGACCAAAGACATTTACTAAATTTTGCTTGATGCTGTCACAGGATTCCTTTGAAAAGCACTATGTAGCAGCCAGGCTGAAAAGAATGGGAAAAGAGGTTGCCTGCAGCTCACCGGGATGGGCAGGGATATGTGGGATTTCTTGAGATAATCATTGCTTTACTGGACAATTAAAATGTATATTGTGATTCCATGGGCTGAAGGATTCAGGGATTTCAGGGCCAAGTTCTCACAGGGATAGATGTCTCAAATTCCTCAGAATGAGATGTTGGGAACCTTTGTCTGACAATAATATGTCACTTTTCAAGTATAGTTTAAAACTAGCGATGAAGAAAATGGGTTAATTGATCACAGAACAGTTTATTAGGCTGTTTTTTTTTTATTTCAGTTGAATATTTTTAACCTCTCCGATCATTTATTAGGCTGTTTTTTTTATTTCAGTTGAATATTTTTAACCTCTCCGATCATTTGATAAACCTCACAGATACCTTTTAAAAATAACAATTTAGATGCATGACATAAATAAACGCACAGGGTGGCAGAGAAGTTATATTGAAATAAAGTTGCAAACATTGGTCAGTGCCTTGAGTATCAATAGGATGAGGCAGCAGTTACCGTGGCTGATACAATTTCTATACCCTCATGAGAATAAATGTCATATCAAGGTATATTGTACATTTTAGATGTTATACATTTATTTTGATTTTTTTTGTGATAAAAACCAGATGATTACAACTATCACATTTGTTTTCTACATTCATGAATCTAAGAAAAGCATGCATTTCAGTTAGAGATTAGCAATCATAAAGAGAATATTTCTCTATGTCTATAGCCCCAATTTTATGGACATCTAGAGTGGAAAGCTTGATCACTGAGTAAAAAGGCTTATGCATTCTTAGTATGTGATTCAGGCAGTCATTTTAACAAGCCTGAGTCATGATTTCCTCAACTTTATTTCGTAGGGAGGTTTGTGAAATTGAATGGTATCACAACACCAATTAGAATTTTTGTGTTCATCTATTCTGCAATACATATTATGTCAATTGCTTTAAAAGCATTAGCTCAGAACACCTAGCAGATGATTCTTAAAATAATAAAAAACATTGTCCAAATATAGTCAACTTCTTTAAATGAAACTCGATATCTTTCAAAATCCCTCTTGCCAGTCTTTGCATGGGCACATTCTGCAGGAATTCCCCCACTCACCAGATGGAGGAATAGGAAAATGATTTTCAAAGAGGCAAGGAACTTTAAAGTCTTCATTTTGTTAGCAGTGTCAACCCGGGGAATGGAGAGATTGCCTAGCAAAATTTTCAAATAAAACTGCCAGGCTCTGGCCTCTCCTACTTCAGTTTCTCCCAAATCTCCCTCTCACACAGGGTGGAGATTGGAGTAACCATCAGTATCTAACCACATCAGCAGAGAATAGTCAAAAAATCACAAAGAATGGTCTTAAAGTCAAAGACTCTACTACTAATTCATTCCAATGTCATGAAAAACTCTTACAGAATAAACATAAATAACTAACAATGAAATAAGTGGCAGGCTTCAAAATGTATAGTTCTTTCAAAACAAAGGGAATTTTATTGCAGGAATATTGGTATACCTTACAATTAAAATTATTTCATTATACTATACCATATTTCTAATATAAGAAGACAATTGCATAAACATGTATCTCAGAACTTAAAAATTAACAGATATGAAAAACAAATCCTTCACTGACATAAAGACTATCAATTTAAAATTCAATGGTAATAGTGTCATAAGGGCCTGTCAGAATGGTTCAGTGGTTAAAGAAAATGTACTTTGATTCTCCATTACCCACTAAAATCCAGATAACCAAAGTGACACAAGCAACTGGAGTTGATTTGCAGTAGCAGAGGCCTCTGGGAACATGCTGATTAATAGTCTCTCTCTCTCTCTCTCTCTCTCTCTCTCTCTCTCTTTCTCTCTGTCTGTCTGTCTCTATGTGTGTGTATGTGTGCACACATGAGCGTGTGTCTCCCTCTCTTCTCCCTGCTTCCAAATTAAAAACAAAAACAAAAACAAAACAAACAACAACAAAAATTAAACCCAGGCATGGCCACATGTGCCTGTGACCCTAGTTCTGAGGGAGTTGAAGACGGGGGGATTGCTGGGGCTTCCACTCTGGTCAGCCAGTCTAACTTAAAATCAGAAAGTTCAGTGGGTGTCTGATCCTCAGGTAAATAAGTTAGAAGAGCGATCAAGGAGGACACCTGCATCTTTCTTTAGCTTCTGCATGCATGTGCAAAAGGCATGCACATCTGCACAAAAATATGCATAGATGCACACACAACAAATGTGCATACACACATGTCAAAATATTATTATAACTTAAAGAAATACCTAAACTTTATTCTTATCATGATTGTAAAACTTTTATCAAGCTCAAGACACAAGATTATGAACTTGGTGCTGGGAATGTAGCTAAGTGGTAGAGTGATTGCCTAGCATGCATGAGAAACTAGTTTCCATCAATCTCCAGTAAACCAGTAACACACAAACACACACACACACACACACACACACACACACACACACACACACACACCATTATATCATTGAAAACTCAAAAGATTAATTGAAAACTATCACCTGAAATAGAAAAATATGTCATTTTATGGGCCCATTTTTTCATATATTAAATAACAACTTTCACCTATGTAGTCAACTAAACATGAGGACATAATGAAAGAAAAAAAATCAAGTGATGACATAAATAAAATAGATAAAATACTTAGCTGTAAGCCAAACACAGAAGGCTAAGATCATTTCAAAGAGGAACAGGGAGTATTAGAACAAATCCAAAGGTATACAGTCTTTGAACAGAAAGAATCAACCACAGAACATACAGCAAGTTTCTCACCAGTTTGTCACAAAACACATTTGCAATCATGAGTTTTTTTCTCAGGTTAGAAGGAAACATCATGACTAGACATTTTGTGTGAAGAAACAACAAGTAATCATTGAAAACACTGCAAATAGATTGGTATTAAATATAGCCTAACAGCTATATTAACTAGCTACTTAATATTGAAATTGTAATCCTATATTACCTCACTACTTAATATTGAAATATATTCTTTATCTCTAATGAATAAAGCAATGTAACACTCTCTAGTAAATAGAAGGTCAATGCCTTAGCGTAGATGGTCTAAAATAAAACCAATTATGGATTGGAGAGCAACTTATGATAATGAAGATATTAAAAATAAGTAATTTGACCTGGGGAGATGGCTAGGTGGTCAAAGCTGTTGGCTCGACTCACATTTAATACATCTGAAACATATAAAATCCAAACACAAAGGAGAACTTGTGTTTGTGATCCCGATGCACCGAAACTATGGGAGGTGAACTCAGGAGAATCTGAAGCTTGCAGGCCAGCTAGACTGGCATGTATTTGCAGTGGCAAGAATAAGCTATACCTTGTTTCAGAGAAGGGGGAGGAAAAGCACAGACACCTCAAAGTTGACCTCTAACATCTACACACACAGTGACATGCACATACCCATGCATCCATAAATGCATATGTATGCACACAAATATAAACTCGTTGTGTGTAATATGGTAGAGTTGTGATGTGGTGTGTAAGAGAGGACCTGTGTCCTTGCAGCACCCAGAAGCCTTCTTCCTGCAGTGGCCAGAGTAAAATATCCTGTGTCCAGCTGTTCTCATTTGGAAATGGAAGTCTCTAACCATTACCAGAGGTTGTTGGTTCTCTATGAGCCTGAGATATTTGCTGGTCTCTGCCCATCTTTTCCAGGATTTGGGGGAGATCAGGAAAGTCCTTATGTGACAGTTTTTGGCAAGCTCCATAGATGCCCTCCCCTCGAGTGGGAGATGTCTAGCTAGAGCTCAAATCTAGTTGCTAAAAACTGATTGGTCAGGTATGAACCAACCACCTGTCTCCCTGTGCTCACCATGGGCAGGAAATACTGACCAGATAATTCTGTCTCTTCTTCCACAATGCGTCCTAGAAGAAGGACCTCTGACTCTCTAGGGACCTGTAAGGTCTTCCCTGCCCCACGCCACAATGGCTGTCCTGAGGGGCTGGATTCCTCTTCCATATGAACCTTTCCTTCTCATGACCTTTCCTTTTCCTGCTTGTTCAGCTGAACAGCATAGATTTTGTTAAAACCTCTCCCACGTGTTCTCCCCACATTGGTGGCTGGACGTGGTGGTTGGGATGTTTACCTTATCTCTTTCCCAAATTCTCTGAACTGGCTCTAATCTAGAATAAACGTTTAATAAGAAAATGCTTTCTGCCGAGATTGTCCAATTATTTGGCATATTGAGACAAGAACTCTGGGGAAGTACAATGGTGAAGCCCTGGGTGTTCACCCACTCTGCCCAGTTTCTGCTACACTTAAACTCCAAATCTTGAGTTTCTATTTGTTTTAAAAAATAACTGGAATAAGCAGACTGAGGATAGTTGACAAACCACTGCATTCATTCACAGAAGTCAGGGGACAATGGAGAGTCTTGCAAGAAAAGGGAATGCATACATAATGTGGTCTGAGCCTCTATGGGGATGGGGTTCATGGGTCCTGGGGGAATGAAAAGGCTTGTGCTTTAAACAATTAAAAGGCTGATTGGATGACACTGGAACAAAGGTTGAATCCAGCTGCTGCTGCTGCTGCAGGAAGACTGTGTGATTTAAGCTTTTCGTCTTGTAGGCCTTTCCCCTGACCTGCCCAACAGAGCTACCTGACTCCCTTTCTGGGGTTTTGGAGTGGCCAATGCATTGGTTTACATGGAATATGGCCACTCAACCATGGGCTTTTCAGGCCCCATGGGCCCTCATGTTTGCACATGAAGGGCACTTACCAACCGACCCTTCTCTCTAGCCCCCAAATAAATTCTTTAAATGTATATGTGAAAAGTTTAATAAAATGATCTCTAACAACTTGAGAGTCACTTGGGGGAAAGTAGATTAGATTTACAGTTCATGGCAGTGGTAAGACAAGTTCAAAAGGCATTAAGTTAAAAAAAAAACACCGTTTTTAAAATGTGTTTGGGAGATAATTCAATCACTAAAGTCATTGTCATTCAAACATGAGAAAATGAATTCAATCTCCCCAAACTCATGAACAAGTGCTGGATATGGTGAGACATGTTTAGGATCACTCTGCTGGGAAGTGAGAAACAGATGGATCCCTGGCTGTATGTCTAGTTAAGTTGGTGAGCTCTTGGCCAATGAGAGATGCTGTCTTAAAATAGGTGATAAAGTGAATGGCATTCCTGATGAACGCTGTCTGAGGTGGTCTCTTGTCCTCCACACACACAAACCTACACACACACATGAATAGGCACACACAAACCCCACTCAAACATTTTTACAATATTTTGGAAAGCAACACCATAAAAGCATTCATGGCAAACTGAAATTTTATAAAACATTATTAGGTAAAAAAAAAAACATAAAAACAATGAAATACACAAAAATAGAATAATGATCAGTAGTTTCGTGGCTGCACAGTACATCTCATCATAAGTAAAATAAGTAAATAAGAAAATGTTGGCCACTATCTTTAATATCATTCAGAAATAACAGAAAATTGGCTTCACTAAGGCTTTAGTACATTTGTAATAAAGAAACAAAAAACAATCTAAGAGACAACATGAGAAACAGAAAGAAAGCAGAGTGCCCATAAAGAACAGGCAAATCACTCTTGGTCTACAAATAGGAAGAAGTTCAAAGGGAAAATGTCATTCCACTTGTAAACTATTTAATCAGTAAATTTAGAAAAACATGGTATCATAGGATTCACAGTGCCAGGGCAGATATAAACAATTGGAATGAAGTCATAAAATCACAATTTGTACTTCCATGAAAGATAATTTGATAATATTTAGCAAAACAAGAACATATTAATTGAACATGGATGACTGATATATGATTATTCATAGCAGGAATATTTATTATATTTAAAGATCAAGAGAAGCCCAAATATGTATTATTCCATGGCTGACTTAATACATCACTGAAACCTAACTTAATGAACCTTTTCTATGGTTATAAAAAGTTTTATACATAGTCCAATCAATTTCACATAACTTCAAGGTGTTTTGAATAATCAATAAAATCCCAGTCCTCCTAAAGTTCTTAGGTTTGAGCTATTAGTAACACATAATACTCTTCTAAAGCATGTTTTATAACTTTCAATATCACATGGTTATAAAAAGCTGTAGAAGATCATAAAACCTTATAAGCTGTCACTCTTCATGTGTTATCTGTGTCTTCCAGCATTTATATTTAAATATAAATAAATGTTTTATCAGCTTAGAAATTTTGTTAGTAAATGACCACAGGGGACTCATGAAAAAGCATCCCAAGATGGGTCTCAAGGAAGCATACATACATTTATATTACATTCATTTATTCTATGATTTACACAATTTACTGATATAATTAAGTAGGCAAAAAATAGATAGGGAAACAAGTAATTTTAGAACAAAAAGAAAGGATCAACTGATGGAAGGGTAAAAGGCGGTGGGTACATAGAGAGAGATGACAGATAGTGCTAGCTAGATGAAGATAGGGATTCTCTATTTCTGCTTGTTCACTAATATCACCCCCTGCACACAGGTGAATACACATTCATTGTCACCTCCCTTTGGGACTCTGACACAAGTCTCACTACAATACAGCAAAGAAGAATTTAAGTTAGAATAATATTTTCCCCCAGGGTATTCTTTTTTTTAAGAATTTGATTCTGAAAAAAAGTTGGTTCTTCAAAAAAATTAGTAAGTCATAATCACCATTTTATTTGAACAGAACAAAACAGAATACAAACTATCAAAACACATTATAACTGGCTTTTAATACTGTTACATGACAATTTTCCTTTGGCCTTAATTATTTCACTCTTATATAACCTTTAAACATTCTGTATTTCTTAAAGGTAGAGAATATAGTCATTCAAGGATATTAAAATCATTACTAGACTTCAGAAACCAAAAAGAAAGAAAGAAAAGAAAAGAAAGAAAGGAAGGAAGGAACAGGTAGGACTTAAGCTCATCTTGAATAAAGAAATAATTTTCTAAGACTTTAAAAATTATACTCCAGCTATAGCAAGTGATATTTTCATCGAAATTACTTAATGTAATTTACATTCAGTTTTAACTGTCCACCTAAATAATTTTCTTGATTCAAATAAGGTACATATACTAGTGTTTAATATCTGCATTAGTTACTTTTCTCAAGGTTTTGACAGAATTCCTGATGGAGATGACTTAAAGAAGAAAGCGTTTATTCTAGGAGGGAACACAGTCCATCATGGTGGGGAAGGCACAGTGGAGGGAGTGGGAGCCTTCCAGTTTCATTTTGACCACCCTTCAGGAAGCAGAGAACACTTGAGATGGATCTGGTATCAGGCTCAACCTTGTAAACCTCAGGGGTTCATTTCCTGCACAACAAACACTTCCTAACACTGTCATAACCTCCAAAAACAGTGCCACCGATTGTGGGGCAAGTGTTCAAAGCCTATGAGGTACATGTCTGTATGTTATGTTTACCACACACAGTGCCCTTGCCAAGTTCACTCATCTCAGAAACTGTCAAGCTGGACTGGAAATCTTGCCCAGGCGCAGTCCTATGTCTTCCCCATTGACAGGTAGTGCAATCCACAATATTTGTTTATTCGCTCCTTATTGCAACCTTTCTATATATGAAAGATATAAAGAAGCTTTTTGCAAACACTCAAGACATGGGGCAGGAAATAGAGACTAAGCTATGAGGAAAACAAACCTGGTCTTGGTTCTAATGGAGTTCACAACTTGGTATGCAGAGCCTGATTGTGTAGCAGATTTCTCTGAAATGAAGAGAAGGGAGGCTCTGCGGATTCAGGAAGTCAAGTCTGGGAGTCCTGAAACTTAAAGATCACACAACCACTCCCCAAGGCTATGCTGATTAGAAACTGGGAGAGGCAGGAAGGTCCAGAGACTCAGGGAGTCCATGAGTATGGGAAAGGGTTCTAAGACCCCACCCTAAGGCTATATAGAGAAAAACCAACTGCTTGGAGGAATCTCAGACAGAACTGCCTGCAAGTTGTTCACTGAGCTCCAAAGAGGCAGTCTCCTTGACTTTTCACCTGTGATGAGGTGGGCTTTCTGGTGATGCAAGCAGACATTCCAGGATGGGATGTAGCTGTCTTTGAGTCATCTATTGCTCCTGCAAGCAACCCCTCACCCTGCTCTCTAAGGAACCCCCAAAATCTTATCAGTTCACCAAAACTAATTTTAGTGTAATCATCCTTTGTTCTGTAGTCTGTGCCCTATCAGGGGTGCTTGTATCACCCCAGGTAATAGGTTTCCCGAGACACTGATAAATAACAGAAAGTGAACCTCACAGATGTCTAACATCTCCCTGAATAGCATTGACACAGATAAGTAAGATGAAAAAAAAAAAGGAAAGAAGAGGGGTAGAAACAGACACAAATAAGTGAAAAAGAGAGTGAGAAAAATAATTTTCCAACCCAAATTTGAATCTTCCCTTATTTATCTAGCTGTCATACTTTTAGTCATTGGTCAAGTTAGTTCTCAAGCTCTTAGCTTCTTTTTCTTCCTATAATGGGAATTATAACAGCTAAATTTCAGGGCTGTTTGAAGGAGCATTAGGAAGAATATAGTGAAAGTACAGGAGCTAGCACTTGGCACCCATTATTATTAGACATAACTCTCAGCAAACCCACAAATTCTGGAGGATATTTCCTTACAGCATACAAATTTGGAGAAACCTACACAAATGTTAGCAGTGATAGATACAAAGACTCTAATATGCGCCTGTAACATCTCTTGCATTTATAAATGCCAATTTGTAGTCCTCAGCAAGAATATATATATATATATATATAAACTGTCTAGTAATAATGTGTTTAATGAGGATAATAAAGACATAGCACAGAACATAGACTATTGAGAATGTAACATTTTCATCTATGCCAACCCATTTCATTTGTCCATCTATACAAAGTAAAGCTTTCTTACTGTTAAAAATTCTCTTGATCCTGTGGTCTTTCTTGTTCAGTATTCAAGTGGAAAATACTCCTCTCAAGACAAGTAGAAAAGATGAAGCTATTTGGCAACAGTCATTTTCAAATTTCTTAGAAGCATTCATTCTAACAATTCATCTCTTTCTGTTCCTTGCAGTTTAAAAGTCCTTGCAGTAAGATCACAAACTATAGAATGTAGTTTCATTTAAAAAAAGGGGGGTGAAAAACCATTGGAATTCTATGAATTAGTCTAGGGTAAAAACCCAGAGGTACTTTGAGAAATGTTTATGTATGGTTCAAAATGATGCATAGCATATCCTCAGAGGAATCTCAGATTGAGCTGCCGGCAAATTGGCTGCCTAATTTTTTTTCAACCTTGAACCTTGAACCCTTGTACTTTTGAAGAGGAAGAGAAAGAAGGGGTTTTAAAACGTCTCCACTTCCTCCATTCAGTCAACCCACTCCAGACACAAGAAGAATGGTTCCTTGAGAAAACTTTTTCCATGAGGTTAATGGACTTAAAATAGCAAAGAGAAAAAGTTATTTTATTCATATTAAAAATGTGACCATGAAAGAAAGTAAGCAGTTTACACTGGGAAAGACATGGATAGGATACTGCTAGTCACTTGGAAGGTCTCATTTACTAGATACGATAGAAATTGACTCAAAGTCCATTTCAATCACATTCAGATTTTGTCCCTCATCTTCACATCTAAGATCACAACACCGTTAACTTCATGCAAAGACAGCCATGGAATCTTCAGGCATTCAGAGCTCTGTCTTCCTCACGGTTTGGTAACAAACATGCTTTATGGGAGTGACTCTATTCCAGGGTAATGAGTCACATTTTCAGACTCTTAACTCGAGTGGTTCACTTCTCTCTTAAATAATCTAAATATTTTTGGCACAGAAGTCTTTCTTAGGCTCTAACCCTCTGTGATCCAGAGTCCCAACCATTCAGAGGAAAATGAAGAAAACGAAGAAATGCACAAAGGTCATCTTGTCACATAATATATAACAACTATGACAGAAGGGACATTTGGCTATCATATTTTATATATTAAATGATATACAGAGCAAAATTACACAGGTTAATAAGTTATCATACTATATTTTAGACATATGCATATTGCACATTTTAAAATCTGATTAAGCATTTTTATCACCTAAAACATTTGTCATTTCCTTTTTTGGTAAATTTTATGTCTGTTTGTATGTGAAGATGTGTATGGTGGATGTGGACTGTATGTGGGGCTCATACCATGGAGCATGTGTGAAAGACTGAGGACAACTTTGAAGAAGGTGTCCTCTCCTTCCATGTTTGGAGACAGAGTCACTTGTTTCGCTGCCCTGTGTTTGCCATTCCAGCTGGCCTGCAGCTTCAGAATTCTTCTAACTCCACCTGCCATGGATGCTGGATCCCATATGCCTGTACCACTCTGTATCCAGCCTTACATGAGAATCAGATGTAAGGGAAATAAAACAGGCAGGCAGGCTCTGGGCGAGTACCTTTAACCACTGAGCAATCTCTCTAATCCCTATTATCATTTCTTTATCATGATGTTTTAAAACTCAAAAAAAATAGACATGGCAAGACCTCACAGTAGTTTGATGACCTGCATAAGATCTTTCCATGATAAGGTCAGTCAATAGTCTGCAATAGAAAGGGAGAGACATGGGAAGGGGGAGACTGGGGAGGCCATTCCTCTCCATGGATAGCTAGTGAGAGTTAATGGTTGCTGAGAAAGGGATAATCATGGTCTTCCATTTTGTAGACACTGGTAGGTGATGAGAAGGAGTGCAGTGGAACTGAGAAGGCTAAGGAAGGGTCATGTGTAATATTTATGTATAAAAATATGGAATTCCACTCAGTTATGGCAGTAAACACCGGGGAGACCCAAGACTCAGTACCACAAGAAAGGAAATCCAACTACTTAGTAGAAGACAAGTTTTCTCTGTCACATGTCCCAGGGCCCAAGAAACATGACAGAAGTGGCAGGGAAACATGAGTGCTGCCCTCCCTGCTAGCCTGAGCACTTCCTCTAGGCTGAGGAGTGAAAACTCATCCAAACAGACAATTAGAGGCTACTGGGAGCTCAACACTAAAGGAGACTTATCATACGGTCTCCAAGGCTCCCAGTGAGGCAGTTAGGGTGACTGGGACCAGAAAATAAAAAGCAGGAATGTCCTTGGGCTTGCCTTGAAGTCTCCACGTTGCTAGAGCCAACTTCTTGGCTTTCTACCTAACCTGTTCTTCTACCTGAGCTTCCTTTACTAGAAATCCAAGCCTGACATTGTGGGGGGTCAAGCTTAAGACCCCAGAACTTGGTTGCATAAACCAGTCAGCTAACTCTCTGTCTCGCCTGAGCCAGACAACGTGAGTATATCTATTTTCCTTGTCTTGGCATTGTAATTCCCTCAATAACAGTTGTAATGTAATAATTATATTTCTCAGCCCTATTTTTTCCAATTCTTTTGTTAAAACTAGACAAGAACTCAGGGTCCAGGGTTCAAGAACTCTTTCCTGAGTCCAAATTACCTCCCATCACCCTGACCCATTTCTATAGCTTCTAAATTCTAAGATAAGAATCCCCATGGCTAGCTTCATAGAGTTCAAGCACAGAAACTGTGAGGAAGGAATTGAATAGATAAAACCCATCTAAGCATTAGGTAGTCATTAGGAACACTTGGAAAGCATTGTTAAACAAAACAAGTAGGACCCTCTCAGGCAGTCAGGTCAAAAATACTAGTGGTGAAACACAAACTCAGCTTATTAGCCATTTGGATTTTATTTTGTGGGCGCTGAAATTCTCCAGCTGATTTCAATATGCCATGGAGCTCGGTCACTACTGCTTTACATGAGTAGTTTGCAAACTTTAGCTGCACTGAATGGGCCCTGAGTGTTTACTAAACAGGGTGACAGCTGCTTCCCTACATCAGCCGTCTTAGGAGGTCTGTGTTGGAGCTTGGTATTTGCTTCTCTCCCTTGTACCAGAGGGCACTGATACTGATTGTCTAAGACCCCACTTTCCAAGCCTTTTGCTAAGGGAAGTGTAGACAGTGGGAGAATTAGAGGCAGAGAGAAACCCAGCAGAGAAGAAATGCATTACACAGGTGAAGAAGTGGAGGGGTGGATGGGTGGGGGAGACTGGTGTCTATGGAAGGATCACATGACACTGGGATATAATGAAGAATCTCAATAAAATGTGTCTTTACATACTAAGCTTTATACAAACGTGATTGCTACTGAGACTTTGTAACCTGTGAGAGTCTCAAATAAGTGATGAAGTCTTCTGCCCCGCATTGGACTTATCCTTAGAACATTAGGGTGTCCTGAGGCACGCCCCTCCAAAAAACATGAAATGCTACTTAATTTGGAGATGTTCAGTAAGTCTTAATAGAACAATAAAGAGAGATTGCTTTTGAATTGAGCAAGAAGAAAACGTTGGTGTGGAGAAATGAAACATTCTTCCAGCAAAGTACATCTACCTAAAAGACTTCCCCAATTCACACAAAGGTTACAGGATAATATTAGGCAGAACCTTTTAAAATTGCCAATACTTGAATGTTTTGACCTATAAAAACATCAGTCTGCAATAGTCTGACCTACCAGTAATCTTCGTAACAGAGTCTGGTGAGCTTCATTGACTCTGAAGAAAATCACATTATTCACTTTTTTCCTGCTGTTCCTGATGAACTCCTGTGCTGGGCGTGTGCTAAGCATTAGTAGATGTTAGTTGCATAAACAAATGGTCTATATGACAATCAACTGTTTATTTTCAGAGCATTGGAATCCCTAAAATAGCTGCATTTGGAGGCAGAATTTGTTTAGCTTCTGCGTATTCTAAGCTGGGTTGTTGATTTTTGAAATATGTTTTTCTTTTTCAATCAATCCTTTGTTTTTTGAGTTTTTATTTTACTCCTGTGAGGACATGCATTGGACCGTGGCCTAGACATATCTCGTCTGGACCGTGAACCAGGTTGTATCTTGCTCTCTTAACCTCTCCCATCTTGTAGAACTGAAATCATTTTGCCATTACGTTTGCAATCACCACTCAATAAAGCCTCCAATAGCCAGCCTTTAACCTCTGCCAGATTTCAAGTTTCTTGTTTGAATGTCCTTCATCATTTCCAATTGTCCTTTAGGGGGATTCAGCGAGTAAGCGACGATTACTTTGCAATGCATGTGCCATAACCCCAATTTTCCATTTGTTGCAGTTTATTTTCTGAGGAAAATTGCACCTCATTACAGACCTATTCATCTGTGAGTTGGGATATATAGTTTTATTCAGTCTTAAATGGGTCACTTTTCCCCCATGGCTTGGGTAGCCATGGGAAATAAGTTCGCATTCTTCTGTATATAGATTTGACAATTATTGGAACTATTAGAGACATATCAATTCCTCATTATCTAGACAATGTCTATATTGCTTATAAAATATAAACAAGACATAGCTGACAACGTCAAGCACTATAAACTCATACCACATGAAAATTCACATTAGGAGTGCAACACCATGCAACTCTGGATGCTGGTCCCTCAATTTTCATAGAAAAGAGTCTCGGAAAAATAACTAGATTATTAAATTTGTATATACTGACTCATACTTTCAGTGTCATGGGAGATACAGAGTTAAAGCTTTAAAAGTAAATTTAAATAGCATTTCAGATTTTATTAGTGGTTTTAGCATATTTTATATCATTGGATATTTATTTCTAAAAAATATGTGAAGATGATAAACCAAATGACATCATGCCTACACATTTTGGCTAGATTACGTTATCATTAAGAAATTTTCAGAATTCCATTATAAATACAATACTTTTCCCAAAAATTCAGTGTCCTTTTCTTTATCTCCTGATTCACGTGGTAGCTCATCTATAATTTGACTTTCAGTTTTTTGATAGAAGGCTTATTTTTAAATCTTTTATTGGGATGTTATCCTAGAGACTTGCTTATATTTCCTAAAAATAATACCTACATAGTATACATCACGTTGTGGATGAGTGAAGGAAGTCATTCTATCTCTGAGATTTTAGCTTTACATTAACACCTGCCACAGATCTTCATCCAATGTAGAAGAGCTGTGTGATATATGCTTGCTATGGTAACAAATTACCATAGGCTTAAACACTTCTCTCAGTTCTGAAAACAACAGGTAGATTCGGTGTCTGCTGAGGCCTCTTACCTCACAAGCAACCTTTTGCTCTGTTCTCAGGTGGTGGAAAGAACAAACAAGCTCTCAGCCTCTTTGATACTTGCCCTGTTTCCATTGCTGTCACATTATCATTCCCCCAATCAGCATCTCTTCATACTATCTGTTGCAGTTGGCTTCTTATTGCTTGCACAAATAACCCGACCAAATGCAGCTTGTGGAAAGGGTTTATTTTTGCTTAAAGACTCAAGGGGAAATTTCATGATGGCAGTGAAAAATTGGCATGAGCAGAGGCTGGACATCACCTCCTGGCCAACATCAGGTGGACAACAGCAGCAGGAGAGTGTGCCAAACACTTGCAAGGGGAAGCTGACTATAGCATGGATAAGCCTTCTCCTAACAGCACACTTCCAACAAGATTACAATTCCAAAATTGTCATTAGCTGGGGATCAAGCGTTCAGAACGCTTAATTATGGGGGATACCTGAATCAAACAACCACGCTATCATACTGAGGATAAGGTTTCAACCCATGAATATTGGGGAGATATAAACATTAAGTGGATAGTGGGCTGCCTGGATACTTGGGGGTACTATGTAGCTATCAGGGAAAAAGGGAAATACGGCATTTTATTTCCCTGTTATATGGTCCTGGCTTTGTTTCTCTGAAATCCCAATGAAACAAGTTTTCTCTTGAGCCCATAGGTGTAAGATGAAAAATCTTTCATTCTATTTTTTTTGGTGTTGTCTTTTAATTTGAACATCTTTAGCTGAATGGAGTTTAGCTTGAATGCATCGTTAAAAATAAATATTTAGAACTATAATAGGAAAATTAATATTCTCCGTGAAAAGATCTTTATGCTTGGTTTGTTTTATACATGACTTTAGTATACATGTGCAACTAATCATCACACTGCCCAATAAATAAGGATATTTTTATATTTGATATCAGTAAAATACCTTGAAATAACAAAAAATAAATAAAATAGTTATCACTTCTCAATGTTTCAAAATGAGATATAACAATGTACCACATGGTCTGGCACTTGTCTATATTGTCAACTTGGTTTGTTAGTTTTGCCTCTCCTGTCTTCAGTTTCCTTTACAGTGTGAGGTTTTGAACTATAGTAATCATAGTCAGGTTTCCAGAGTTACCTAAATAGTATTATCAGCCATAAATTCCATGAAGTTAAACTGGCAAATATCATTTTTAAAGTACATGTCAGGTGTTACTTCTTTCAAATAGTCTCTTGGAGAAAATGTCCATTTGTTGTTCTGGAATTCCGCATGGCTTCTTATACATTTGGGAAGATACTATATACTTGTATATAAGGAATATACAAAATTACGATATTTAGTGTAAACACTTTACTAATGTGTTTATCATAGTATTTACTCCACAGATGTCTAAGTCTTTTTCTCCTGCCTTCTCCCATTGTTAAACTGTATATTGATTGGCGACACACCCCATGACGTACCTATCTCTCCTATCATAAATACGCCATTAGTTTAAGCAACTAGATCACAGTATTTACCCCAGTAGAATTAAAGATAATACATAGCGTTTTAAAATATACCATCAAAGTATTCAAAGATTTTACCATAAAAGCATACAATAAAATTTCCAAGCATTTAATACCATGAAAGTCTGAGGTATAAACATGGCTTGAAAAATAATCTGTCTAATTGCGAAGCAGGATGTCTTGTTTCATAGATGGCAATTAAAATTGTGATTTCTATAGTTTGAGAGCATTTTAAAGAGATTGAAAGGGATTGAATGAGTAGTTGATTAGCAGACTCATTCTTATAATTCCTGATAAAGGTAAGCAGCAGTATCTATTATTAAGGGCTGAGATTTAACCAAGATGGGGAATGTGCCCTCTGCCTGATGCAAAAAGACTTAGAAAAACATGTAACCAGGAAAAAAGCAGCTTATGTCAGAGTATAGATGCTTTTTCTTCCCCACTGTTGTATTCCGGTAACGAAACAAGATGGATAAGAGTAAAATAAGAGGGGTTTGGTTCTACTGCAGAAAGACGCAGTTATGCATTGAATTCTTTACTCTCCTTGTTGCTTCGGGGTTTGCTGCAAGACACAGAAAATCATACCATTAGATAAGAACAGTGTCAGAGTCAACCTTTTCCTTGCTGTGACAAAGAACCAAACCAACAGGCAGCTTTTGGAGGAATGGGTTTATTTTGGCTTGCAAATTCTAGGGGATGTCCCATGATGGCAGGGTATACCATGGCATGAGTAGAGGAGTGAACATCACCTCCACCACAGCACTGCAAACAGTGGCAGGAAGGTGTGGCAAACACTGGCAAGGGGAAGCTGGCTATAACTCCATAAGTCCGCCCCCAACAACACAGCTCCAACAAGGTTTCAATTTCAAAACTACCACTAGCTACAGACCAAACATTCGGAACACATTAGGTTTAAGGGGGACACCTGAATCAAATCACTACAATCCATGCCTGGCCACCATAAACTAAATTCAACTAAATTGGGCATAGCAAAGACTTGTTAAGCATAGCACAGCAGAGTTAGGCATAGCAAAGACCGATTGAATCAACACAAGATTTAAAACAAGCAGGACAAACATTGAACTCTATCTCCACGTATGATAATAACCAGTGACTGGTGTCCAGAGTTCTAATTCTGCCCTTCCAGCTGGGCTACTCACAGTCTGGGCAAACTTCATCAGGTACTGGCATCTCTCCTTTGTAGCCATCTCACAGTCCTGGCATTTAACTGGGTCTCCACTGCAACCCCTGGTTCATCCTCATGGCTCCATTGGGCTTCTAAGCAGGTATTCCAGCACACCTGCCTCACACTACCCAAGGTCATTTCCAATAAATAAGTAAATAAATAAATAAATAAATAATAAAGCCATGTTGCAAATCCAGTGACCCTTTCTACCTGCATTTGTTATACTCCATAGTACCATGTGGGCTACCAACCTGTTAATTCAGGGTGTGTGTGTGGGGATAATGCCAACTCTGAAGAGCAGGAAACCTCCTTCAACATTCATGTCCTTTCACTTCAATAAAGTCTGCATTCTTCCTGATGTCCCAGTGCAGATCACCTGGCCCAATATCTCAATCAAGTGCAATATCTCAAACAATTGCAGTGGAACAGGCAGATGTTTTGGCCCAAAGATTTCTTTTCTTTCTGTGTTATCTCCATCTGCTCACATCAGTCCATTTCCATGTAAAGCAGCCCTGCGCAAGTTCTCAGCACACAGGCAGGCAGAAGCAGCAAGCCTCTCTCACAAAATGCCTCCAGACCAGCCCTGACAAAGTTCTTTCTCACCCTCATAAGCCAAACCTCATAGTTCATAGTTCTTACTGCATTCAGGTCTTTCCAACTCTGACCAGAATTGTCCATCAAGCTCTATTACAGCACTGCAAGTCTCTCCTAGGCTGAGTTTTCAAATCCATTCATATTCCTCCTGCAAATCAGTTCCAAGAGGCCAAAGCCACAGAATTAGGGTTTTAGCAGTAACAACTTATTTTTTTTTGTTACTTTAACTTTGTGTTTTTTTTTTTTTTTGTTCTTTTGTTGCTGTTACAAAGAACCCAACCAAAAGGCAGCATTTGGAAGAATGGGTTTATTTTGGCTTGCAAACTCAAGTGGAAGCTCCATGATAGCAGGTAAAACGATGGCATGATCAATGGGTGGACATCACCTCTCCCACACACTCTAAACATGGGCAGGAAGGTGTGTCAAAAAGAGGCAAGGGCAAACTGGGTATATCCCCCATAAGCCTGCCCCCAACAACATAGCTCCAACAAGGTTCCAATTCCATCAGATGTGGATCAAGCATTCAGAACACATTGTTTATGGGGGACACCTGAATCAAACCACTGCAGTAGCTTGTCTCAGAAAACAGAGTAACTGACAAGGTCCATTTATTTCCCAGTCTCATTTATGAACTAATGGAAGATGTGTGTCAAAAAATCGAAGCCATCAAGTAGAGTTTACCATTTGTGTCTTCTTCAATAGAGCCCTTACTCTGGCACCGTACTTAAGTTAATGTGCAATTTTTGGATTGTTTCACCTCCCATTACTGATGGTCAGTTCCTTGGGACCTTAAGAGTCTACACAAATCTGAGCCAGTAGCCTCAGTAAAGTGTCTAGTTGAGAAGAATTCATAAGGTATACTTGCATCTTTGTGAAGACATTATGTTCTAAGCCCCATGCTATAAATTTTTCAAAAAAAGTTGGTCTTTTCACATTTTACCAGCAACTCTATCAGAAGTATAATAATGATCATGTTGTTAATGTATATCAGGAGCTATTATAAATATGAGATGAGGAATGAATTAATTTAAAATAGTACGGAGACTCTTAAGAAATTAGAGTAGAACACACCTCTGTGGGTCCATTTCTCTTATATCACTGTCATGCCTAATGCCTATGATTAAACCGACGGAAAGCCTTTTCTTAAGGAACTGCAACTTTGCTTTCAAATAAATAAATAATAAACAAACAAATAAGTCATTTATTTATTTGAGAGAAACAGCAACAGAGAGTGTATGAGCTCCAAAAGGCATCCAGTCACTACAAACGAACAAACTCCAGTTACAGGCCCCACTTTGTGTCTCTTACTATGTGGGTACTGAGGAATCAAACCTAGTCCATCAGGCTTTGCAAACAAGTGCCTACCTAGAACCAGTCCCCAGCCCACTTATACTTTTTTATGAGTGAAAATACACTTCAGAATCTTGTCTGACATCACTTGGGACTTCTCAGTGACTGGTATTGAGCGGGGTTATCTTCTCAAAGAACAATACTGTTGTAGTCAGCTTTCTCTCTGCTGCTCAGAAAAGAACCAGACCCAAAGCTGCTCATGGGAGAAATGTGTTTATTTTGGCTTACTGACTTGAGGGGCAGCTCCACGATGGCAGGGAAAATGATGGCATGAGCCGAGGGGTGGACATCACCTCCACCACAGCACTGAAACATATTAACATCATAAGCCTATCCCCAACAACACTGCTACAACAAGGCTCCCATAACCAAATTGCCACCAGCTGGGGATCTGGCATTCAGAGAGCATTCATTTGTGGAGGACACCTGGATGAAACCATCGCAAATACCAAAGTTAGCCAGTGGTAGAAACAGGGAGAATAGGTTTCCCTGTCATTTAGTCCCTCAGCCACTCCTCGTGCTGCAGGGCGAAGCTGAAACTCTGAAAGGCTTGTGACCTTACAGATCCTTCAGAGCAGAGGTGAGGTTCAAATCTGGCTTCATTTTCCATTCCTATAGACTTTCAAAATTAGTACAAGATGTAACATGTTAGGAAAAAAGAAATACTTTCCATTGTCAATGCTTTCAGAAAACAAACCAAATTCCAAGCATGCAGACTGTATAAAGATTAAAGATATCTCTATTTAACTATATGAAGAATTGCTTTGATCAGGGCCAATCTATTCATTGGCAGCAGAATGGGTAACAATTTCTATAATACTGTTGCCTGAGAGATTTCCAAAGTTCATATTATTTTTAGAAGATCCTTAAATATGTCTGATTTATGCTTACCTGACAGCTTTATACCCCTGAGGTCTTTACTTCAAATATTTTGATGTCATTCTAAATTATTCAACCCAATTCCTAACTTCCCTTCTTAAAATTTTCCTTCCTCCATATACACAGTGCAATGTTATATCCAAATAACTTAGACTGCCATAAATGTATATATATATAACATAGGCATGTGTATACATATATGTGTGTATATGTATGAATTAATATATTTTAGCTACTCTGTATATCATCCCTAATGTATTACTTAAATGTTAATTTAGCTAGTGGGAGAAATTTTGAATTAGGATATGCATACACACACTCACACACAAAACACAATAACATTCTTCTAACTGTAATTCCAAATCCTTGTTTGTAGCATTTTGTCTCTGGAAATAAATTCATTCTCTTTGCTGGATACTGGGGAAAAAAGAGAAAAACTCATATTGGGAATCTCTATTCCATTGACTTCTTTCATAAATGATATTGAAGTGATAGGAAATGCATGCATTAGTCCCCAAAAGTAAATGCACATTTGTGTCTGACAAAGTCCTTTTTGTGGGGAGTACTCACTATCCATTTTTTTTTATTTATAAGCAAAGGAAAACTATAATTCTTGCCACTAAAATTCAGTGTGCTCCACACACTATACAGTGACACCCAGGGAGATTCAGAAAGAAGCTAATCGAATGCAGTGTGAGCAGTAGACAATGTTATTTCCTACAAATTAATTTAATTGGTTCTACAATAGCCAAGGAAGCTGCTGTGTGCATCTTGATGTCCCCTTGGGAGTAGAGCTGAAAATGGCTTAGAGAATGCAGAGGATGCTACTGCAGATCAAATGCTCTTACAGAACCTAAGTCTTCATATGTGCTACCTAATTGCGATGCAATTTTGTATCTAAATGGTTTGCATTTTCTCATCACTTCTTTAAAAAGTACAGAATGAGTTTGAGTATGCTTTTCTAACATGTTATGAGAATTCATGTTAATATAAAACAATATAATTCATCAAGATGATCAAATATTCTTAGGTATATAATTTGTAGCTTCCAGATACATGCAAGCAAAATTCTACATTTTTTTGTAAAGGATAGGGGAAATGTTGGGATATAACATAAGGATAAGGCTTATGACTGCTATAGGAATATTGTCTTTTTGTCATCCTTGGTATTTTATTTATTATACATAGGATACAGTTTAAATAACATCACTTATTTTAGATGCTCATAAGTACTTCTAAGAGGAATAATGAAGGTATATAAGGAGCCAGGAGACAGGTATCAATTGCAACATGAAAAACTTATTTATGTATGAGAGTCAGCTGAAAATAGATCTCTGGATAGGTATCTCCAGTAAAGCTGGAGAGTTAGCCAAGCCCATATGTGAGTGAGTTTATGAGTGAATAATTCACTCGTTCTGTAGAAGTAAAACAAGCATTCTGGTTACCCATAAGATAAAGATGTAAGGTTGCTATGAGAAGCTAAATTTGGGGAAAATAGTGTGTGATAGAGATTGAACCCAGGCATTCATATATGTTTTACCACTGAGCTAGACACCATCAAAGCAGACCCTATATTTTAATATATGTTAATGACCCAAAGTTAATATAGACAGAGGTAATGTGTGGATTTTAAAACTATAGACTTAAATGATATTGAGGTTAAAATATTTTCTATAGTCTTTCACAATATTGCAGAGGATCTACAGTGAAGCAGGCACAGTTCTGAATGCTGGAGAGTCAGAAACAAAATATAGAATTCTGCCTTTACTGGGGAGCCCCTGCCCACTGGTGGGAGTAAGGAGGTAGGACCTGTCAATTTACAGTTTTGATTCGTTTCCTGATAAGGCATATCTGCTAGCCTGAGAATTTCATTTTATCTAACAAAGAGAAGACACAAGTGTTCCTTGCAAATCCAACTTTTCTCCAAGGCAGTCTAGAATTCTGTAAAAGAATATGCACATTAACAGAAAAAGATGGCACATATATACAAATATATGAACTCATTGACAATCATAGTGTAGCTGAGAATAACATTGAAAACAGCATTGAGTTAATGGCTATAATTGGTCAAATGAAAAATGTTTGGCTTCTATTATTATTTTTATCTAAAATTCATAGGGATTTAGGGAAAAGTGGTCATGATGGTTCACATTGATTGTCAACTTGTCATCACCTGTGAGGGATAATTTAGATGAGGTTTTTCCCTGGGGATGCCTGTGAGGGATGAATTTAATTAAATTAATGGAGGCAGGACTGTTCCATGGGCTGGGGTCCTGGAGTGTATGGGAAGGAGAGAAGTGGCTGTGTGCAACAGCATTCATCACTGCTGTGCTTTCTCACTGCAGAATGAATGTGACCAGCTCCTGCCTCTATGCCTTACCTGCTTCAATGGACTGTAACCTTGAACTGTAAGCAGAAATAAACCTTTCCTCCCTTACACTGTGCTTTGTTCCAGCAGTGAGAAGTTGACGAATACAGAGGCTTATTGAAAGTCATTGCACTAACTTAAAATTTATTTATGGCACTAACCTTCAAGGAAGTGATGAGATGAGCAAGAGACCTACCTCCAAAGCAAATCAGATAGCCTGTGAAAGGATAATGCAGACAGACACTGAGGATACCCAACACAATCTGAAGCGGAAATCAGAGATTCTTAAGAACTCTACTTAAAGCAGATCTAAAACTCACCCACCATGACTCAGGTACCTGAGCAGAATAGGGTGTGGAAAGATTGTAAGAGCCATGGTGGGAGAGAGAAAGCAAAAAATAATCTGGCTAAATCTGGTATAATCCATAACTCCCTACCAGTCCAGAGCAGGAAGGAGGGAAATGGGGATACCACCATAAGACTTGCTTATGCAATGTATCTAATTATTTACAATAAATATGGAAAGTAAAAAATATTTTTTAAAAAAATATTTATTATGAAATAGAAAGTGGAACATGTAGGGATTTTAAGGTAATGAAAACTAGTAGACATTTCTTATCTTTGGCTTTTTTTTACCTCTTTGACAGTTTCTTGTCATTATTTCCTCTCAGAATAACTATATTTTATCTTCACAATTAATCTATCAATTGTGCTACCTTTTTAATTTTATAGATATAGAAACTGAAGCTAAGGAAAATATTATAATTTGCACAAGACCACACAGCTAGGTGTGGAGACTCCTGGGCAAATGGAAAATTGTGTTTCCTAATCCCCTTATACACACCATGCTGAGGATACCCAAAACAATCTAAAGCAGAAATCCAGAGATTCTTAAGACCTCCATGTAAAGCAGACCTGCTGTACTTATCAGGAAGCAATAGGAAATAATGTTAGAAAGACTGGCTCATGGCTTTGAAGTTCCATTTTGATTAGCTATCTACCTGAACAAGATTACAATACTTAGGCAAGACATCTCTGTTCTTGCTGATGAGCCCTTATTCCTTAAGAGTTTCTGTTTTTTTCATATATCTATACCAGTCTAGTTACCAAGTACATAAATCTCTCAAATCAGTCTGTGAGGCGAAACCAACTTAATCCATGTCCACCTTTCCATCTTATGGTCTTAACCAAGGGTTATGAAGAGACAAAGGTGAATGGAGTCTGAGGAAGAATGAATTTATACTCTTTACATTCATAGAAGCATCTCTCACATAGAAAGGTACTAAACATTAAAGGAAATTGTCTGCATTCTGGGTACAGCATCCTTCTATGTTAACAATTATATTTCCAGAGAAGTAACATAGTGCCGTGATCACCAACAGATAATTTATGAGTAGGTATTGCAAACTCAATTGGAACTAATCAGAAAAAATCCTAAATTTTTCTCATTTGAAAAACCAACTCTCAGTTGTCATTTCAAGTTCTTATTGAACCATAGAAGTTTGGGGAACAAATAAAAAGTCAAAACACAGCGCGCAAACCTTTACAATCATGAGGCAAAATTAGCAAATAATTATCATTCATTAATATGATTTGCATATATTATTAGTGCTAAGGTGGCTTACATTACATGTATGCTGAAAACATTTTAGGGATAAAAAGTAAGTTTCTATGAGTGAAATGATATTGGACTATTTCTTTTTGTTATACATTCTTTTTTTAATTTTAAAAATATTTTATTTAATCAATTTCAGGTAGAGAGATACAGAGAGAGACAGAGAGAGACACAGAGAGAGACAGAGAGAGAGAGAGCACCAGGGCCACCACCTTGTGGGTCTGGCTTATGTGGGTACTGGGGAATTGAACTGGGGGCCTTAGGCACTGGAGGCCATCTCTCCAGCCCTTTTGAATTTTTTTATATTTTATTTATTCAATTTCAAGCAGAGAGATACAGAGAGAGAGACAGAGAGAGGAGGGGGAAAATTGGACTATTTCTGTGTGCAGAATGATTCACATTTATTGGTTCAAGTACAGTACCTAACACTTGCTAAACATGCATATCTCACTGATTGGTCACATTTTCACAGGTAGTCAACTCATAGATCAGGGTCTACCCTCTGTTCTGTAGGAGATAGCAGAGGGCCTGAGTAGCCTGCAGAGCCCACCAACTATGAATTGGTCATGCAGGGGTGATGGAGCCAGGCTGGCAGGCAGCCCTTGCTTGGCTGGTCCTGTGGGAACGAGGGCTGAAAGACACCATGTTCACTTGATCCCTATACAGGGCTGTGGGTGGAAGAAGACTGGGAAGGTAACATGGAATCGGCCCATGATGCCTGCACTTTTAGGGCCCCCCAAAATGGCATTATTGTGAGGTGATGCTTCCTGTAATATAAGCATAGAAGTAGAGGTCTTGTTGTAGTCAACCTTTCTCCGTTGAAACTGAAAAAAAGTGGCTTGTGGAGAAATGGGTTTATTTGGGTTATAGACTCAAGAGGAGCCTCCACTATGGCATGGAAAATGATGGAATGAGCAGAGGGGTGAACATCACCTCCTCCATAGCACTGCAAACAGGAAGGTGTGTCAAACACTGGCAAGAGGAAGCTGATTTTAACACCCATAAGCCCGCCCCCAACAACACAGCTCCAGCAAGGGTCTAATACACAAACTGCCATCAGCTGGGGAATCAATCATTCAGAACACATTTGTTTATGGGGGACACCTGGATCAAACCATAACAGGTCTCTTCCAGGGGGTGGCTTGTCCCTAACTGGACAGGGAAAAGTACTCCCCAAACATAGCCTAGACATTGCCATGCAGCCATTGCCCCTCTCACTGATCTCTGAATGAGGCCATTTAGCTAAGCCTGCCGACCCTGAGGAGGGACCAGACCATATTGGACAGAATTCATGAACTGGTAGAGCCAGGGCTTCTGTCAAGACTTAAGGACCCCAGGCCTGGCCAAAGAGACAGCCCCAGCTTGCTCCCAGACTCAGCAAACTTCAGGCTGTTGTCTCTGAGGAAATAGTGTAGGCCTGGCCCTCAAGCCCAGAAAAGACATTACATGGACATTGGGCATAGATGCTTCCAGACAAGGAAAAAGCGAGGACCATCCCCAGTAGAGGCCTTGTGGGTACTCTTCTGGATTAAGATGGGAGAGTGAAAGTAGTAAGTTTTTTGTTTGTTTAGTTTTTTTAACTTACAAATCATCATAAAAACTCAAAGTTTAATAGAAGGGATGGTCTGAAAGACTGGATTTTCTTAAACAATTGCAAGCATTTAAAAATAAAAGGGAAAACACACAGACCGGGGACCCAAAGCTCAAGACTTGGAATCACTACTCAATATCCTCCCTGCTGGGAAGCCAGGGTCCCGATCGTCAGGCTAATATAGGTCACAGCTTAGATGGTGCCTGACTTCATCTGTCTCATTCTCCCGGGAACCAAGAACATCCACATGTAGGTGGGGTGGTGGGGCTGGGCAGCCTGCCCAGTGAGGATAGGGTTTATGGGTCTGATGACCCCTGACCATGGCAGGCATGCACTTCTCTGAGTCATTGGGCAGCTCAGAGGTGGGCTGGGGTGGAGTGGGTGACTTTCAATGATTCACTGGAACCCTCTGCTTTCCCCCATTTCTTCCCTGGCTCTGGGAATCTGCTTGTTTTTATCCTTAGAGGCTTGCTCACCTCACTTGCAGTTTAAGGCCTGGGGACTGGGTGTCCTCTGAGCCATGTAGAATGCTTTGAGGCAAGTTCTAGGCAACTTCTTCAGATGAAGGGCAAGCCTTACAAAGTCTGAGTCTACAAGGAGAACCAGATAGTATGAACTTGGACTCTCCATCAACTTCATGTTTTTCCCTTTAGGATTTCCTACAAACTTCCTGTTGCCCTCATATTCTGGGAACACTGTCTAGAGAATGCCTTGTAATGATCAAAATTATTTTGTGACTTGAGACCTGATAAGAGACCTGAAGACTTTTTCTAAAACTGGAATATATCCTAACTAGGAAATTCTACTCCATGTCAAGATTGTGTAAGCCATATTGTTGTGTCCATAATACATAAAAACGAATCATTGGGAGAATGAGATACTGAACTGAAAGATGGAGCAAGTTTATGGTGAATTCAGATTCACACTGTATGATTCCATAGCATATACTAAAATCACCTCACCAACTCTAAACTCTTTTGCTCCATCCATATAACTACCCACAACAGCACCTTCTTCCAGGACCACAACTCCCATCACTCCTGAGTGGTCTAGTTACCACTTTTTAAGAATTTGTTCATGCTAAATCTTGTAGAAGGGACTTTGCTAGTATTAACTTCCTAGTCTTATGAGAAAGCTGGAGAATTTCTACTTTTCAGATAAAGCTAGGTTCAGGGTGTCTGAATATCTATGTTAGTGGAGTCAATAACTCTGGCATCAAGAACCATAGCTAAATCTCACTGATTGCAAAACAGTTCTCCATTCCTGAATGAGTCTTTCCTTGCTGTATCTCGAAGGTTCTCAATCTCAATAGTAATACTCTGGAGGGTTTATTTGTAAATGTGGGTATTTTGTGTGATTGTCCCAAAGTGCTGAGTGCAGTTCAAAGTACAACAAAGACATTAAAAATAAATGTCTGCCTTAAAGTAGATATCAATAAGTGTCAAATACATTTAGTTCTAAAATGTTCTATCATTTTCTAATGAGATGCTGTCTTCAGAGTTCCTCTCTGATGTTCTTGATGATACAGATCTTTATAATCACTCTCAAAGGATTGCCCTCCTAAATAAAGAATGTCTCTTTGAAATAATACAGTTAATAAAATGTTGTATATAGTCTTATATTCCATTAAGAGAGTAATTTTACAGGTCACTGAAAGCTTCTTTATAACTCTTTTGGGATATTCTAATATTTATTTAATTTTCAGATGTGATCCTCTCTTCTTTCTTTGAAAGATTCAGATTAGAATGTCTATGGAATACCATTCAAGCATGGCAGGCTGCCTTCAAAACTACATTCCAATAGATGTTCTATGTCATTTTGGTCTGCATGCATCTGGACCTGTCAGTGCCAAGTGTGACTTCCCACAATGCCTAATTTTATTTCATCTAAAAAGATACAGTAAGATTAGGCAGAGTTTATAAACTATGGATGTATGGGAGTGATTATAAATTGTGTGTGTGTGTGTGTGTGTGTGTGTGTGTGTGTGTGTGTGTGTGTGTGTGTGTGTGTTTAATTCCTGCCACCTCAGTAGTTTTGCTTTTTGCGTTTTGTTTTTAGGAGCTACGTCCTTGATGCTGGGGAAAGTCCCTCCAAGCAGAGTATCCTCTCCTTATCTGTCATTGTCTATTGCCTATGGAATGCATGTGCCTCTCTACTAGGTTATCTCTGAGAAACAAGAGCTGAATTCAACTTAATAAATACTATATCCCTTTACAACTTAATGTCTCTGGCACATAGTTGTTTAATGGTGATCAAGTAAATGAAGAAATGATTATATATATGAGCAGTTAGTTATAACTCAAGGACTACTAACAGAGATTAGATATTGATTTTATAGTATCCTCTTAGAAAAAATAAGTTCTCTAAGTATTTGGATTGGGGAGATGACTCAGTGGATAAAGCACGTGGTGTGCAAGCAGAAGTGCCTGAGTGCAGGTTTTTGTGTCAGTTTCTGTAATCCCAGTGCACCTAGGAGAGTTTCCTGCAAGCTTTTCGGTTAGCTACCTTGGTGAATACTGTGATGAACTGTAACATGAGACCTTGGCTTGAACAAAGAGGAAGGTGAGGACCAGTACCTGAAGGTGTCCTCTAACCTCCATGCGTGCAACAGCACCTGTATTACACACACACACACACACACACACACACACACACACACACACATATCAAAAAAAAGAGAAAGAAATAAAAATTTTCTTTAAGTTTGTAATAGAAGAAAGAGAAGATTTTGGGATATAATTCAAAGAAGAAAATTGAGGGATGAAGGAATTTGAAAGCAATACTGGTAATGTTAAGCCTGGGCTAATTTACATGCAAAAATTGCTATGCAAAATATTATTTGCTCATAAAATGTTAGTGTTCAGCTCACCAATTTGAAAAGCGAGAGTTTATATATACAAGTAAATATTTACAAATTGAATTTACTTTGAGATATTTTTCATCTTTGGTAAAAGTTCAGCCTCCAGCTACTGACCTTTATACATGCACGGCTCTTATCATTTTTTTTTTTTTTTGCTGATGAGATGCAGGAGGAACCTAGACGAGAAAATAATTACCCAGGGTGCAATCAAAAGATAATATTATTAGGGTGACTGGCCTGATGTCCTTTAGTGACAGTCACAGAAAGGGGAAGAAGGAACACAGGAAATGGACTGACATTTATTGAACAATTATCAAAAGCCAATCCCTGAGCCAGTCACTTGGTGCTGATTAATTCATTTAATTTCCATAACAATAATTTAGGAAGATAGCATTATTCTCATTTTTCAAATAAGAACCCTGATGCCTTGAGAAAGTGCCTATTTTTTTTTCTGTTTTTCAAAGGACTCCTTATGAAGACAAAGGAGAGTGCAGTTGAAATTAGCTTCATACTAGCCATCATTTCCATGCTGTTGGCCTGGTAAACAAATTAAGTTCTCATTGCAAAAATCATCCAACAGAAATTTGCTCCTCATCCTAGGGGAAAATAAGCAAGGCTTTCAACTATTAAAAGTTATTTTTCCTATCTACTCTTTTATGTACATGTATATTCTGAGCCAGAACTGTCCAGCAAGATGATTCATGCTTATAAAAATCACATGGAGCAGGAAGTGGTGTCGCAAGACTTTAATCCCAGCACTGGGGAGGTAGAGGTAGGAGGATCACCACGAGTTCAAAGCCAGCCTCAGACTACATAGTGAATTCCAGATCAGCCAGGGCTAGAACGAGACCCTACCTCAGAAAAAAAAAAAAAAAACCAAACAAACAAACAATTACACTGGGAGGAGGAAAATGGGGATACCAAACACAAGATGTTCATACAGTGTTTCTAATTATCAATAATTTAAAAAATTACATTTTGTACAATATACCATTTTTAAAAGTTAAAAGATAATTGATGTTAATCAAGCATCTCATTAAATCCCCCAAATATATACACTTTACTATCATTTCAACATGTAAAAAATAAAATTACTATTGTATTTTCTTCAAAAATATTAAAATCTGATGTTTGTTAATTATGGCACATCTTCAGGTCAAGTGTCGGTAACCACAGGAGTGCTAGTATTGCATAACACAGACATGAAAGGTTCAAGTTAGGACTGATGATAAGGCAGCTTGGACATTGCAAACTCCAAAACTCCAATCCTCTCATTTGTTCATGGCTCAGTGCTGCATAGATTTTTTTTTGAGGTGGGGGGGAATCTGGGTCAATATAGATATGGACCAGGATCTAGATAAGCAACCTAAAGTCAGACTCTGCCAATTACTGGCTGTGAGTCCTTAGATCCCTGGAAAATATCTTAGCAAGTTTCAGCCTCAGTTTTCTCATTTATAAATTGTGGGAAGTGATGATTAGCTCTGAAGGTGCTGGTGAGTTACGTATCAATCTCTTAGCACATTGCAGTTTTTCTTTACATAGATGCTTTTGAATCAAAAATCAATCTCATTTTCTTGTATGTGTCCTTTAGAAGAAATTGAGGATATTATCTTGGACACAGAAATCATATATACTGTATTATTACACAAAGGCCCCAACACTCCAGGAGAGATCTTTATCACAGCCTACATGTCCATCAAGATTTGGAACTGCCATGCCCTTCACTCCATCACCCCCCCCATTCTCTCTAGATGCAGTGAATATAATACTCAGAGTTCCATGAATATACAAGGCTTTTCTCACCTCAGTGTTTCACCAATTAGAGTGAGTCTGGATTAGTCAATCATTCACCCCAAGTTGATAAAAACCGTTATGGGTATCACATATGTTGATGTATTTATGATATTTTCTGAAACACTGGTGTGTCCTGCAGAATGACCTCTGTTGGCTAATTGAAATAATGCACCGCCTTTTAAAAATTCCATTAACCCAATTATAGATGAATTCAGGACACTGCTGCATCAAGCTCTTAAAAATGAAATTAAAAAGCTCATATATTATCAACTAGAACAAAAGGAATCCATGTACTTCTAGCCACTCGCCATTTTCATTCTTCCTGGGAAAAAGCGATTCTCCCATCTCCACACACTGCTTCTTAGTTTATATGGCTCTAGGGCTAACCTGATGCTGCCAGAGGACTGTGGGCAATACTCCGGATCTTCCTAATGGCTGAAATACATACGGTTACATGTAACATGACTTTTCTTCCCTATATCTACCCCTATACTGTGATTTACATGTGGCTTAGTGTGTCTTTCAAAAGTGTTTATATTAATGACTTACCCATCAGTGTGGCTTTGTTATGGTTGTGGGAAGGGTAAGAAATGAGTCCTTAGGACATTTGCAAGAGTGAATTTGCAAGAGAGAAGAAGTTGGCAGGTTTTGGAGAGCCTGGTTTCTTTCTTGCTTCCTGCTCAGCAGCATGATGTTACACATAATTCTGCCATCTTCTGTCCAATCATCAGTAGGCCTGAGCTAGCGTTGAATATCCAGAATTATGATCAAAGTCAAACTCTTTTTTCTTTAATGAAATGAGTCTATCAAGGGTATTTTCTTCTAGCAATGCACAATGGGCTAATAGAGCATCTGAAATGAACCAGCTTTTCACTACTCCTGTTCCCAAAACTGGTATCTCAGTAACAGGATGTTTGTCCAAAAGGGCTCATTCCTTCTTCAAAATCTAGCTTGAGAGGGGGTGGGTATGGAATTCCAAGTAAATATGTCTCAATAATTTCCCTTTCTTAAAAAAATACCATAAACATGCATGCCAAAATCAGAAAATTCTTATTCAGGAGATAGTATTTACTACTGTAAAATGATTATTTAACAAATTTGCATTTTGACTTTGTACCACTGGCTAAACCAAATTCAAAATGTGGTGAGAGCTTACACTAGCTAAGATACCCCTCCCTTTCCTTCTCTGAGGAAAGCAGAAATCCGTAATGTCTTAATGTCTTAATTATTTCTGATAGTGATCATTACAAATAGTAAGCCTGCTATGTGACTGCTGAAAACACCTGCAAGAGATCAAGTGCATTGAACTTTCCCCCATAACCACTTCTTCGATAGGCGAGGTGGAGAACCCAAAGTGGCCTAGGAAGGCAACCGTAGACCTTAGTAATGTATTGCCTTAAACTGGAATTTCCACTCACATTCCCTTCCTCTGTGACAGTAGTGAGGTACTGAAATCTCTAAGCCTCTCTTTGTTCATCTTTGAAATGGCCACTTTGCTCTGCTGAGGCCATTCTGAAGCTAATTAACACGCTCGCTGGAAGAGCCTCTGCATGAGTTATCCAGGTGTACAACTATTACTTTTTCAACATTTTCAAGGTGCATCCAACCGCTGATGTACAAAAATAATCAACACCTGAGATTTAAGAATATTTCTTACTTACTTCTCTTACTGTTACTATGACATTGCACACTTTCCAAAATATCATGCATAAGTGTAAGAGACATGAGATCGTCATCATACCACCTGCCATCATAGAGAAAAAGATGAAACAAAAAGGTACTCAAAATGTTACTATTTTCACAAATCTGGTGACTAGAACAGTTACAGGCAAATAAATAAATTCTGTCTGAAACACTTGTAAGTGAACACTTAACCCCCACCACCAACAGCAACATCATGGACATCTCACGTGTCTCTCACTGCATATTTGATTTAGTAATTGAATGAACTTGTCTTTCTCAAGAAAGGAACAAATGTGCTAAGTTTCATTGCATACAAGTCAGTGGCACCCATTTGCTGTTTTAAACTATAAATCACCTGCATTCCTAGAACCCCTAGGTATAACTGCCTGCGAAACTGATTAAAACCTAATGTCATGTGTAACCCCATACAAATAGCCTTCACCATTTCTCCAAGCTTCTCAAGACTGGAAAGGAGGCAACATCGGTGTGAAGATACTTCAGCTAATGCACAGTGTGAGGAATGTCCCTGTGATGAGGAAAGAAGGCACAATTTACTGTTCCTTAAAGGTGGCAACATTGAAATTTTGAGTGGGACAACATTTATTTCTAAGACATTTCCAATGTATGGAAAGAGTTGATATAGTGTCCCTGGCACTTCACTGACAATTTTTATGCACGTACATAGTATGCTTTGATCAAAACCCCTCCTGTTACCTTCTCTTTTCCCCTTTCTCCATTCCCTTCCACTGATCTCCCTCAAGAGCATTCATATTATTGCCCAAAGCCTACATCTTCTTGACTCACATAGTAGCCAAGCAGGAATGAATGCCATTTACTTTGGTAATAGTTTTGGAGGAAAAATGACAAGGAGAGAAAGCTGATATGCCTATCACTGAACAAGCCATCCACTATCACATCCACCAGGACACAGGAAACCCTGCAGAGAAAGTGGCAAATTAATATTTGTGCTGCTGTTGCTGCTTGCCAGAGAACCTCTCTATGGAGAAGGAAATTAGACACTGAGGAGACTCAAAACTTATCAAAGCAGAAAGCAAGAGGATGTCCAGAGCTCAACATTAAAGGAGGTTTCAAGCACACCCTCCAAGGCTTGGTGAACATTCAAAGTGCGTAGAATGTAAGCCTGTTCACAAGGTGGAAGGTTTTACTGTGTGATGGTTATTTCTATCCCAGATCTCACTAGATCCTCTCATTCTCAAAATTTATTGGGAAGGAGGATTTTTAAACACCTTTTTACTCACAATGAAGTAAAACTTGGAAGATTAAAATTGTCAGGCTTCCAGAATAGAAAATGTACCCTGATTTAGCACTCACTGTGCACATTAGCCTGTGACTTCTGTCTCAGTACTGTGAACACAGAGTAGAGAATGGCTGGCCAAGGGAAGTACTGGAAGGAGGCTAGGCTATCTCCTTGCTTTGACCAAATGCCTGGCAAGAAGCAACTTAAAGAAGAGTTTATTCTGGTTTACAGCTGGAAGTTACAATCCAATATAGCAGGGAAGTTATGACAGCTGGAGCTTGAGGCAGCTGGTCATGCACAGCCCACAGTGAGGAGGCAGATAGGTAGCAAGGAATGCTTCTGCTCACATATTCACGTGCCCCTGTGTTTCAGCCCAGGATATCCACCCCTGGGATGTAGCTGTTACACACATTCAGCACCCCAACTCAATCAACCTAGTCCAGAAAATCCTTCATAGATGTCTGTTTCCATGGTGATTATAATCTCTCTCAAATTGACAACCCATATTAACTATGATATGTATCACCTTCAACTTAACTTATGTATGAAGTACTTTCCAGGATCTTGTAATGTGTTCATGGTGAAATTTAACCTATCCTTTGTAGGTTTAATCACTTCCCCTAAAGACATTTATAAAGATAAAAATAGCACTGAGTACATTTCCACTGATCTTTAAGCATACAAATATCATAATTTAAATTATTACTATATGATAATTGAATGTGTTCTTTGTCTCTCCAATTAGATTTTGAATTTATACCCTGTTTGACTACCAATGATTTGTTACTCTTTGAAATTTCTTAGAGTCAGGATGACCTGCGTTGACTTGCTTTACCGGAATGTTTGCTTCGAATAAACTACTTTAATCCCTTATGATTTTCTGCTTAAGAAAAATAAATGTTTAAAATAGAAACCATGCTATCTGACTGGCTAGCATATCGTAAAAAGGATACCATATAATAACATGAAGGCCATGTATAGCACATAATATGTGATTAATATGTTTAATAAATGATAATTAATTCTGGGTTTTTTGATGCTGTTGTCTTGCTGATATTGGTTTATTGGTTTCACAGTGACAACTGACACCACCTGGGAAATATATATATGCACTAAAGATAATAACTCTTTGTAGATTTACAGACAGAAGAATATACAGAAATATTGGTATAGTATTGCTCAAAGCAAACTGACCCTCACAAATATACTAGCTTGATCTGACAGACCTTGTCATAGCAAAAGAGAACCCTGCAGCTGGAATAAGCTATCTGGGGTCTTCTGAAGCATCAAGCTCCTAGGAGATAATGAAAACATGCATCACTGGTAACCTTTTAGGCCAACTGGGCTATTGAACATAACAAGAACATAATGGCTGTCCTGGAGTGTCAGAAATCTTCCACCCCTGGCTACAGGTAGTTCATCAAATTGCTTTATACTTATTGCTTCAATCTGCATTCAGCTTTAATGCATCCTGTATGCCAGAAGTCTTTCCTTTCCAAACTTCAAGGCTCCAGGAAATTGTTGTCTAACTGCTATACTCACACTAAGTGACAAAAACCCTGAAAGTTGAAAATCAAGCCTCTTACACGACAGAAATAGAAAAAGGAGACTAGAGAAGTCATGTTAAAAATAAACAGTTCCAAAGATTTCACACACAAAAAAATGTCGATGCAATTTGCAACTTCATTTGTTCCAGTGACAAGCTGATAAAATGTTGGTGGTACAAATGCATCAGAAAATCTGACATAAATTGAAAGTGACTACACATTCCATTATCCAAAACTCCCCTGGTAATAGAAAATGATTGCTAAAGACAGGTTCTAATATGTCTTAGAAACATGAGGCTGTCTAGGAGGAGTAATACCGTCGATTATCAGGGAAGATAAGCATTCAGAAGGAGAGAAAAGCTGCAACGATGGTGTGATCATAGCTTCGGTATTTTATTAGGTGGGAAAAAACTTTTATTAAACGATATTAAAATATATAAAATAACCTTAAAGGTTGAGTACAGAAATGATTCATTAAGAGAAAAAAAAAAATAGGGCTGAAGAGATGGCTCAGCGGTTAAGCCACTTGCCTCCAGTGCCTAAGGCCCTGGGTTCAATTCCCCAGGACCCACATAAGCCAGACCCACAAGGTGGTGGCCCTGGTGCTCTCTCTCTCTCTCTCTCTCTCTCTCTCTCTCTCTCTGTTTGAAAATAATAAATAAAATATTTTTTAAAAAAGAAAAAAAATATATGTTCAGTCAATAATGTAGACTTTCCAAGCTAATTGTGTTACTGCAGGGGAGTCACCATCCCTAAAATGGCATTCTATTCATGTAAAAATAGTTGTTTCAAATAAATTTTGATAATTGGCACATCACATTGTAGTTTCTCTGGAAATTTTGAAATCAACAATATTTTAATTGAATGGAACATGCAGCCTCCTGCGTTGACTTCATTTTTTTTCTTAGCAAAGCTTTGAAGCAGTAGCATCATGTGTCTGAGGCCAAGAATAGTGATGTAGTGAAACGAGGAGATGCACACTGCTGCAACATGGGAGAATATTTACTCTTATTATTGTAGAATTGGACAAACTGATTTCAGAGAATCTAGTTATTCCCTGAGGCCACCTAATTGGTTAGTGGTAAAACTGTCATTGAATTTATATCAATTACATGGGAATGACTTCATTACTTCTTTCATGATATCTCTCTTTAGAGCTTTTGCTCCTGAATTTTATTTAATTTTGAAGGTAGCAATTTTATAACAGCCTTCATTATAAAGGTGTTTGATTTTATTTTTTTGAGGTAGGGTCTCACTCTAGACCTGGCTGACCTGGAATTCACTATGTAGTCTTAGGGTGGCATCAAATTCACAGAGATCCTCCTACCTCTGCCTCCTAAGTGCTGAGATTAAAGGTGCACACCCAACTACAGCATTCTTCTTGATCACACATTTAGTTCCAAGTGTCTTTTTCATTGCCTGTTTACCAATGACCATCCATAGTAACAACAGTGAGTGACATTATAAATCAGATCTCTTTCAATTGTAAACCAGAGAAACTCAATGCAAACAAGCTCAGCAGCACAGGGAAGACCCTCGAGCTTTTTCCACCAGGCAAGAGTAGGAAGTATGAAAAATGTTGAAGTCCTAAAAAAGTTTGGGTTCATTCTAATCATGCCTCTGACTTCCTATCTTTCACCTCCATTTGTTTGGGAACTGGTTCATTTTCTCAAGATCCCTCCTGTGCTGATAATCATGGACATCAGAGCTCTAATGACACATAACTATCATCTTACAAGAATGAAAGCTCTATGCATGAATCATATAAACTCCACGTAGGAGTTTCTTGTCCAGCTAAGTGGACTTGCTCAACCAGAGCAATCATTGGCTAGGTGTGAGAATGAGTAGCCAGGCTTATGCTTAGAATAGGGCCAAGGCATGGAGGTTTGGAGTGTAATTTGTCTTTGTAGCCCCACTGGCATTATAGGATTATCATGACAGAAGAGAATTGTCTCAGAGAAAGAAGGCAGGAGAGTAATATAACTATCAAATTAGGCAAGTCATTGGATGTTCAGAACTACTACACATAAGAACACCGGGGAGCATCTATTGAAGTTATGGTATATCATTCTAAACATGCTACCTGCTCATTTTTTAAATATTTAAATATATTTTATTTATTTATTTGAGAGAGAGAGAGAGAGAGAGAGAGAGAGAGAGAGAGAGAGAGAGAGAGAGAGAGAGAATGTGCATGCCAGGTCCTCCAGCCACTGCAAATGAACTCCAGACACATAAGCCACTGTGTGCATCTGGCTTTATGTGGGCACTGGGGAATCGAACTCAGGTCCTTCTGCATTGCAGACAAATGCCTTAACCGTTCAGCCATCTCTTCAGCCCTCATTTTTAAAATATTCACAAAAATTATATAATGTAGGTTGTACGTTCTTGTTTTTTTCTTTTTTAAAAGAAAATCACAGCTTAGAGAAATAAGTGTTGAGAGGTACACTAGTAGCCTAGGAAGGTTAGTCTCTAGATTATGTGTGGCTCATCTAGCTCTTACAATTAATTTATGATACCTCCAGATTTGAAACATACCTTAGTGCATTCAATTCCTTTACGATAACACTGTAAACTGGGTAGATTGGACCAACATGTGCTTCTAAAAGTATTAAAGATAGGGAAACCCAAGACCAAGGGGTTAGTAAATGTCCTATTTAATGGGAACTTGCCTTCTGATTACTAAATAACCACCATCTCCCTGTATCAGACAGTTTAGGTAGACTTTGAATGCACATTGTGGTGTTCTGTAGAGAATATAGAGTATTCTTATTTCTGAAGAGTCTACCCTTGATATCTAATCCACTCCCAAAGGTACTACTTCCTCATATCATCCCTTGCGGGTATATTTCAATGTATGAATTTTTAAAAAAATATTTCATTTATTCATTTTCAAGCAGAGAGAGAGAGAGAGAGAGAGAGAGAGAGAGAGAGAGAGAGAGAGAGTACACCAGGGCCACCACCTTGTGGGTCTGTCTTATATGGGACCTGGGGAATTGAACCCGGGGCCTTAGGCAATGGAGGCAAGTGCCTTAACCAATGAGCTATCTCTCCAACCCAATGTATGAATTTAAGAGAGACAAAATTTTTCATATTATAAGAGAATTATTTTTGATTATTATTCAACATTACTATACTTAACATGGTTTGTTAGTCTTTGTAAATATTTTGGCATGCCAATATCAAAATAGAGTGTAGAAACACATGCATGTATTTGTCAGATTTATCTCTATTGGTAAAATTTGGGTATGAATATCACAGTCAAAATTTGGACCTCGTTATATTGGGATAATTTGAAATAAATGATAGTGTCATTGTTCTAGTTATCTTACTGTAGTTAGAACACAATACTCAACCAAAAGCAGCTGATAGGAGGGATGGTTTTATTTTAGCTTACAGGCTCAAGGGAAGTTTTGTGATGGCAGGGAAAGAATGGTAGAATAGAGACAGGACATCACTCCTCACCACAGTAGCACACACCACTGGGATGAATCTTCAAACCAGGCACAATTTGGGGGAGGAAAGTATTTATTGAAATTACAGATTGAGGGGAAGTTCTGTAACAGTGAAAGAGGCTGGACCTCTTTCACAGGTTGGAGCAGAGAGAGAAACCCATCACCAACACCACACACAGAATAGCAAACAGGCAGGAGAAGAGAATTTTTCCCGTTTATATAGCCTTAGGGTGGGGTCTCCCCAGACTTAATGGCTTCCTGAGTCTCTGGAATTTCCTTCCTGCATTGCCCACACAGAAAAGGATGTTTTTTTTCTAGCTTCTTTGAACTTCTTTATTTCCTGCCCCCTACTGAGAGGCTGCCTTCCTGTAAACATCCTGAGAGACCTACCCAAGATAACTAAAAAGATCAAGTTGATAACAAAACCTAACCATCACAGGAGGGATTGGTTTATTTTAGCTTACAGGCTCAAGGGAAGCTTCATGATGGCAGGGAAAGAATGGTAGAATAGAGACTAGACATCACTCCTCACCACAGTAGCTCTCAGAAAGCAGCAAGATAGTGAACTGAGCTAGCTCTGGCAATCTGGGAGTGAATCAACCTGAGAACTCTCAGTGACACATTTCTTCAGCAAGGCTTCGCTTCCCAAATTACCACCCCTGGGGACCAAGTATTCAAATAACATGAGTTTGGGAGGCATTTATGATTTAAACCACTCCAAGTATCATGGTAAACCTTTATTCTTTGTTGGGTTCAAACATCATGTTTCAAACCTGGGTTACAGAGCACTACCAAGATAGCCATATGTTACTTTTAAAATTGAAAACCAAATAGTTTCTATTTTTTTAACTTTTACTGCAGTTTCATGTTATTCCCCATGGGGCGAGGAACTTTCTGAGCACAAGGTCCTTGTAGTGTCCATTCAAGGCATTGTTGATTTTGATTTTGGCATCATCTTTAAGTTTTTTTTCCCCATGGTAGTTTTGTCTTCCCTGAAGCCCAAACATAATTGTATAAGAATGAAAAGCTCATGTTTTCAGGGGAGTATGATCAAAAGAATGAAAAAGGGAGTGGTTAAAAAACTGTTTTCAACATTGTGGAAGTACTAAGTTTCCCTGTCAGATAAAATATTCATTTTACATGTTATGTTTAAAAAATAAACACATTTTCATTCACATAATTTCCCAGAGTTTTAATATCATCAATCCTCTCTTCTTTCTGCTCAGTGTCTTATTTGACATTTAGCAAATGACATTAACTCCATGACATATAAGACATGATCACATAACAAGACCAGGTCTCAAATAAATGAATTCGTTAAAAAGCCAACCACAAACAAATAAACAACAGGAATGACTCAAAGGAAGTCTATTATCCTAATATAGGTCCAAATTTCTACATTAAAAATAATATAAACTATAATAACCATGACATCCACTTAGGTGGACATCCAGATTTCTATATTCACAATAGGCTGAATTCAGATTATCTTACTCACTTGTGGACAGTATTCAAGTTTGATAACTCTCTGAACTCTTCCACATGACTGGAAAATCCATATTTCTCATGATAATTGAGAAAAGATATAAAAATAAACAGACAAATAGGCACACACTGAAGTTGAATGAATACCAGTGAATTTAAAGACAAATGTGTGGTTCTTAGATATTCATATCATTTCATTTACATTGTATCCCATTCTGGAACTTTAAGAAAGTTTCAATCAAAGTATTGAATTAAAATGCCCACGCTTTATAAGTTCATGAATGGTAACTCAGTTGGGATGCAGGAATCCTTAAGATCATTTAGTAGATGTGTGACATTTCTTGAACATCTGCCATATCTGCAACATTCCTGAGAAGTTTGATAATATCACCATGTGGCATAGTGAATGATGATAATTGATGAAAAATTGCCAAATAATGAATTCCGATAGACTTAAAGCAGGGAATGATCCTGACCAATTCTTATCTGCTTTATCACCTGTGTTAAAACAAATATGGAACTGGAAAGATGGCTCAGCAGTTAAAGCACTTGCCTGTGAAACCTAATGGCCTGAGTTTGATTCCCCAGGACCCACATAAAGCCAGATGCACAAGGTGGTGCATGCATCTGGAGTTGGTTTTTGATGGCTGGAGGCCCTGGCGTGCCCATCTCTCTCTCTCTCTCTCTCTCTCTCTCTCTCTCTCTCTCTCTCTCTCTCTCTCTCTCTCTGTATCTGTCTCTCTCTCTCTCCATGCAAGTAAATAAAATATTAATGAGAAGCAAATATGACTTTGGTGAATGATCTTTCTCACTGATACATGTCTGAAGGTCTGGGAACTCTCCATTATTGCATTCAAGGAACTACTAATCAGTCCAGAATCCCTACATGTCTTTTTTGGGGCAATGGATGAAAGCTTGATTAAGTTTTATGAACTTCTGAGAATAATCCCAGAATTTAGAGAAAAACAATCGCCAAAAAAATCTCAGAATAGTGATACAGTGATGTCATGATTCCATTTCAGTCAACAGCTTTCCCCTGACATCCATTAAACTTCAGAAGGCCACAAGGACTAATACAGACAGCCCACGAAGGAGGATATACAACTGATCAGGGATGGGGAGGGGGGGAATTGGGGAATTCGGGATAACAACGCATGGTTTGCCCACTAAATAATGTAACTCATTATGGACAATAAATATTAAATAAAAAAAAGAAAAAAAAACTTCAGAAGGTGCCATGGCATTTTCAGGCTGTGTTATGAAAAATTAAGCTCGTCTACATCAGCAGCAGGTATTTTCTGGCAAGGTACCACCCAAAGGAACCAAGGGTATTTATGGAATCATGTGCAGATGCAAGACTCTCCTTTCTTTCTGCAATCTGGAAGCCTGAGGCAGTTTTAGTGAAGCCTGCTCTAGGCAAACCCTAAGGGCTTGTCTAACTGCTGAAGTACCCACCAAGGGAGCTGAGTGGGAGGTGATAAAACTGGAAAGGATGACAGGTATCTCCAGTTAATCACAGAACTTCTGGTAAAGAGCACTCGGAACAAGCCTGCAACACCCACCTCCCAGAGATCCTGGAGGAACAAAGCAAACACAGGAGGCCTTGACCACCAGGAAATGGAGCCCGGATGTTCCAGTCCCCCTTTGTCAAATCAACTATGGTTTTCCTGCTGCAGATCCAACAAATTCTTTATTTTACCAACCAGAAACTGAGATTTCAGATTGTACACATGAGAACCTGTTTGGAAAGTTCTTGGGGAATTATCTATATATTGCTTCCTATACAGTTAGGGAGAGTCTTTCCCAGGGTCAGGACTTTTAGCATATGCACAAAATCTCTGGTTCCTTTGCCCTCACAATGACCTTTTGAGACCAGTGATTCGTGATACTGCTCAATCTTTCTTATTTCTTTATTTGCACATAGCTGGAGGGGGAGTTGGGGCATGTCACTATAAATGAACACCTGATGATGTCACATTTTCCTTTCAGTTTATGGCAGTGACTTATGAATCTAAACTAGACAGCTGGCTTTGCAGGCAAGTGTTTGGAGACACTAAGTCATCTTCCCAGGCCTCCCTTTGGTATTTCTTAGAGATTAAGTTTAACTTCAATATTTACTAATATCCCACTCACTTCTTATCTGGGAAGGTTGGGAACCCAAGGAAAGGACAGTATCTACCCCAAGTTATGATAATGGTTGCCATACTGATCTGAAGAAAATGATAGGCTATAATGTAAGAGACTGCTGAGTGTGGTCACACAGTTTTGTAATCCCAGCTCGAGGAAAAGTGATGCAGGAAGGTCATGAGATAAAGCCAAGCCTGGGCTACATAGTGAAAACATAGCTTAAAATAATAAATTTAATTTAATAAGGGGCGAAGGACATGTATGTCATAGTCAGCTCACAGTGCTGGGGTGAGCCTCCAATCCAGGCACAGTTTACCTCCTGTAGAGACATGTTAGAGAGGAATAAAAACTATGATTCAAATAAGCACCGAATGTAAAAATGCCTAAGTCACCTTAATTTGTGTGACGTGGTCTGAACTCCTAGACTATGTTAGGTTGTTTCTTATTCTGTCATCCATTATTCTATCCATAACTGTTCCCTGTTGGCTTTGCACACACAGGCAAATGCCATCAGTACTACAGCCCAATTCATTTTCTTAATATTTGCTGCTCTGATTTCATTACCATCTGATTTCTACTGCATAGTAAGCTATCATATTGTTTACTCTCTTGCTAATATATAAAGTGAACCCAATATATATTTTTATTTGTGTGTGTTGGTAGGGTTATGGTACATGTTTGTGTGTAAGTGTGTGTGTGGGGGGGAGAGTGCATGTGAATGTGGATATTCAGAGAAAAATTCCAGGTGTCATTCCTCAAGTATGCTGTCCATCTCTTTTGACTTGGGTCTCTCATTGGCATAGAGACCAAAATTACACTAGGTTACCTGGCCAGAGTCCCAGAGGTCCACCTATCTCCTCTTCTCTAGGGCTGGGATATTTTCTTCATGTCCCTGATTTCTATGTGGGGTCGGTGTATCAAACCAAGGATGTCATGCTTGCAAAGCAAGCACTTTACAAATGGGGGCTCTCCCTAGCACCTAGGTATTTTCTAAATAATTTCTCTGGTGACTTGTTTAATAACTCACAACTGTTACACCAAAGAAAATCCTCTGCAGAGATTAGATGACCAACAAATATTTGTTAAATATTCTATCTACAGTTTTAAATAGTTTTCAATTCTTGTAACCAGAGAAAAATTTGGATTCTTTCTTTTTATTTGAATATTCTCTTTGCTATTCTTGAAACTTAGAATATCCAGAAGCAGTTTAGTTTAAAAAACCCTGATGTATGTTCAAAAATATGTTATTTATAGACTAATTGGCAAAGCCATGTAAGTGCAAGGATGGCAACTCAAATTCCCAACACTATCTTATTTGGATCATTGTCATTTGACAAGTTGGCATGTTTGAGGTTAATGAGAAATTTTATTTTCAGTGACATACCAAGCATTTAAGACGGCAGCAGTCACAGTAATAAAGAAATGTATGTTCCACTTACTGCATAGTTTTTACAACTTTTCTTTAGAGAATACTGTTAATGGTTTGCTTTGTTTTACTCTTGATTAAAATAGAAATGACATAATGTTTTATGATAAATATTTTGCTGTACATAATAAGACAAGAATAAAATAGAATTTTAATAAATTATCTGATGTTTCCATTATGGTAAATTCCTAAGGAATATAATAGTTTTGGATATAGGCTTGCCCAAGTTTATTAAATCACAGAATACATGTTTTTCACTTAATAGGCAAGTTGAGAACTCAATTATCCAGACCACATAGGCAAACACGCACTTTTTTCCGTTGCCTGGTGTAGAAACACACAAATAATCTCATTAGTTTTCTACATTTTCCTGAAAATCACTTTTTATAGTCCTACGTGAAGAATGTCATGAGTCTTGTAAAATATTCTTCTAAAACAGGCAAACATCTCTGAATACTGAGAAGTAATCATTTTCCAAGCACATGCATGGAAAGAGCCAACCTGACTTTCCACAATGTCCATTTGAAGGCAAAATTCACCAAATCATCATGTACTAAATAAATATTGACTGGCACGTAGGATATGCCAGGCCCTGTGGAAGGAGCTGGAGGAGCAACAGTGACTGACCAATTTCATATTATTATTATCCCAGAGGAGCACATAGTACAGAGAAGTTATGGTCCCAGAAGGTTCAAGGTTAATACAGAGTGAGAAGCTAAAACTAAGTGACTACTGAAAATTAGTGCTGTAAATAGTAGACAGATCTGTTCATGTTAAGGAAACTGTCACCTGCTTAATTACTTCAATGAAGATTTGCATCGTAGCATAAGCTGTCCCATATGAAACAGACAATAAAGATATAGCATGAAGTCTGCCAACATGATAAAATCATTGCTTTTTAAAAAATATTTTATTTATTCATTTTCAAGCAGAGATATATAGAGAGAGAGAGAAAGAGAGAGAGAGAGAGAGAGAGAGAGAGAGAGAGAGAGCACCAGGGCACCACTTGTGGGTCTGGCATATGTGGGTCATGGGGAATTGAACCTGGGGCCTTAGGCACTGGAGGCAAGTGGCTTAACCGCTGAGCCATCTCTCTAGCCCTAAAATCATTGTGTTGAATCCAATCTCTTGTCTTCATCATAGGTGGTCTCGCCTCACACCTCTTGTGTAAATATGTGAAAGTAATACTGAACACAATCAAGAAAAAACAGTGTGTATGTGAAGAAAGGCCTTTCAGATCCCTGGGATTAAGAATCAGAATCCTAAGGAGTATTGACAACACTTAACTTTTGTATTGTATTTTACTGCTTACACATTATACTATCCCCATGCATTAACTTAATGGATTTCAACCCTGGCTAAGTACCAGACATATACTGAAAGTTTTAGAATCCCCTGTATCTACATTCTAGCTTGTATATTCTGACCCAGTAGTTTGGAAGATGGCATTTTTTAAAGCAACTCCCTGTATGGTTTTGAATTGCAGGCAGGGTAAGGACATAATTATAAGTAATTAGTTTTTCTGAAGTGTTTTTGGGGAAAAAAAAGGTTCTTTTGTCTCCATGGACTTTTATGATTTTGTGTTTACCATGCTTATCCTGAGTCCCTTCAATTGGGGAAACCTTCCCTAATCTTATCTCCCTCTGACTCCACTGAGACCTAAGCAAACTCAAATTATGAGCAGGAACAATCAATATACCTTTGAATACCTCTGATATGCAATCCTACTGTGAGACAGCTCTTATTGTTGGTTTTCTTTGAGCTCCTTAAGGGCATGGACTGTTAGCTATTAACATTTTTGTGTATATGTGTATATAGTGAGGATACAAGTAGGTGTGTGTGTGTGTGTGTGTGTGTGTGTGTGTGTGTGTGTGTGTGTGTGTGTGTGTGTTTATGCACACGGAGGTCAGCAGTTGACAGTTGTCTTACTTGATCGCTCTCCATCATATTGAACTCTCTTTTGAACCTAGCACTCACTGATTCAGCTGTATACTACCTAACAAGTTTGCCTTTGGATACTCAGACTGCTGAGTGCTGTGAATCCAAGCAGGCCCCCACACCCTCCTAGCATTTATATGTGTACTTGGGATCCAAACTAATGTCCCGATACTTATATGACAAGGCTTTTTATCAATTAAGCTATCTCCCTAACCCTTATTTTAAAGAAAATATAGCATCCCTTGCATGTGGTAGGAGTAAGTCATTTAACAACAGCAATAAATAATACATGTGTGCTAGTTGGTAAGAGTCTATAGACATGCCCTGATGGCCAGATGAGACACGTTAGTCGAATATGGCAAGGATCCTCATTTACAGATGAGGACACGGTGGAGTGGTGCAGTGAATGGGAGCCACCTGAGAACACTCTTCATTCTGTAATGAAGGTGGAAATATCAGGTCCATATCACAGGAAGAAGGAATCTTAATGTTGCCCATTTTTACTGGGTATTTGAACTTGGTCTTACAGAAATTACAATGTCAATGATAGCTGGAGTTTGGAGGATCCTTCTGACCCACAGTAGCCAGGGTGTAATGTGACTTGTACATGGTGTCATGCATGGTACTCCTCTCTGTGTTCAACAAGGAGCCAGAGGTGTGAGCCAAAAGCCTGCTCTGCATGTGATGCTGATGGGCAGTTCCAGCCATCTGTTGATGTAGTGATTTGCTACTGGAAAAAAAAATAGAGTGCATGTGTTCCCATTTCTAGATTATTTAAAAATAAGGAGCAATGGGAGTTATTAAATTGGGCAATCTGTGTTCTAAGTAGCATTTATATACTTTTTTTCCATAGATGCCTTCTTTAAAATTAAATTTTTAATAACCTTTAAGCCTTGCAGCCTTGAGGGAATAATTTCTTTCACAGTAGTTCAAAGGTTTAATTTCACAGTAAAGCTTTTGAAATATGGTATTATCCCTTTTGTTCTAGAAAATTACTGTTTAAAAAAATCATATTTCAAAGTAATGATTGTAATGAGAAAAAGATATGAGGACTAACTTCAAAAGGAAAAAAAATGATAACCTCGCCTGTGATGTCCTCCAGTGAGCCTTTCCCTTGTGGATTCTAATTTGTAACAGTTTGAAAGCCCTTTGGAATTGTACAGTCCCTGCCCAGTGATGCAGCCTGGGCTTTGGTCTAGGCATGGGGGAGGGCCGTTGATACAGACATAACCGAACCTATTAACTTTCTTGTATAAATGCAATGCAATATACCTTTGGTCCTGCTGTGTATATAGATTTAATGCTACTTCCATACAATGCTATCTGAGGAGACCTGGAGTCATTTTCTCAGAAATTTATGTCCACTGTAGAGCTTACACTGGACATGGACAATGTACAGTAGTATACAAGGAGGGGGAAAGAAAACTGCAGACACTGAGCACCGGGCTTATGCTTGGCAATGGATTCACACACTTACAAATACATTACTCTTCTCACAAGACCTTCCCAAGATAAGTTGTTCAGTGCCATCTCACTGATACAAAGCACCATGTACAAAACCTGATAGTCATCCACCTGGTCTGGCTTCTCTTAATAAAACTCTCCACTGTATCTTCTCATTAGAGGATCATCAGATAATTTAACACTTTTATAAAATTATGTAAAGGATTTGATAACTCCCAATTTCAAACAGATATAAAATGAATTAATGAAGAATTACTCATTGAAGGAGAACTAATATACATGATAGAATGAAAGCCATGGAAATTTTGGGGGAATAATGAGAATTTAGCCATCAAATGGTTGAAATAAATCAGAGTGTTGTATAATATTGAAACACTGTAAAACGACTCAACTCTATTGATGTCATATCTACAGCAACATGATCTTGGACAAACCCTTGAAATGCAGAGCCCCAAACTGTGTACCTGATAAATAGGTAAAAAAGATATCAGCAATATGCTCAGATAACAGCAGGGATGTGAAGAAGTCTCTGAACTATGAACTATCATTGTGAAGACAACCATGATGGTTATCTCTGAGGCTCTCTAGATGTGGTTGTGTGGCCAGGGAGCAGGATCATTAGAAGTTTCCTGCACAGTATTTGTCATTCTGCCATCCAATGATCATCGTTATATTATATATTATAAGCTCAACACTTGATCATTTTAATTTATGATCACATTCTATGGATTTTTTTTTTATTTTTAAAAATATTTTATTTGACTCTTAAATTGAGAGAGAGAAAGAGAAAGAGGAGAGAGAGTATGGGCACACTAGGGCCTCTAGTCATTAGTCATTGTGCAACTGCCTTTACATGGATGTTGGATAATCAAACCCACTTAGCTCCTTAAATTTTTCAGGCAAGGGCTAGAGAGATGGCTCAGTGAATGGGACACTTGCCTCCAGTGCCTAGGGCCTTGGGTTCAGTTCCCCAGTGCCCACATGGGCCAGACCCACAGGGTGGTGGCCCTGGTGTGCTCTCCCTCCCTCTCTCTCTCCCTCTCTCTCTCTTTCTCTCTCTCTCTCTCTCTCCATCTCTCTCTGTCTCTCATCTCTCTGCTTGAAACTGAATAAATAAAAATTTTTAAAAATTTTTTCAGGCAAGTACCTTAACTGTTGAGCCATCTCTCTAGCCTTATTTATTTATTTTCATCTATTTAGTATCAATAGCTACTAAAGACAGATATTCATCAGAATTGAATCAATTTAGCCAAGAGATTTGATGAAACTTCCTGGTCATATAATATGGTTCATATAATATTTTACCATATACTTTATATCTTGATATCCTGAACACATTACATTTATATACTAACTTTAGGTAATATAATTCTGTATATTTTGGGAAAATCAATCCTGATTACTTTATTTCAAAGTTTTTTAGGTAGTTGGAAAAATTAAGTAGGCTTTTTTTCATAATCAAGATGGAGATCATCATGTTTCTAAGCAAACATTTATATATTTACTCAACAAAAATTTATTAGCATGTGTCAAATGTTATGCTACATGTTACAAACATAGTGGTTAGAATATGGTCAGCTAGCCGTTATGCTAGGAATGCACAAATATATGAGTAATTAATAATATTTAATATTTTGTATATTTCAAAAAGATGTTGAAATATGTTTAAAATGGCAGTTTCAGGATCCAATCTTAGGATGCTCTTGCTATTTCTAAAATGTTAGTGCAAACTCTCTGTTTTCTGACCTGGTTTCACTAAAAGGTCAGAACCAGGTTCAATTCTGATTCTTCCATTCTGAATTAGTGTAACCCTGTGTGAAGGTCAGGTATGCAGGGAACACCCCCCTCCCCTTGAGTAAGCGGTGTCTAGTTAGAGCTACAACCTAGGTGCTAAAACTGATTGGTCAAATATGAACCAATCAGCTGTCTCTCTGATTCACCTGGGAAGAACTTAAATTCTCTTCCCCAGAGGAAGTGAGCCTTCTTTCCTTCTTCCACCTGGCAATGGAGTAGAGGGGCCTGCTGACCCAGGCCTCAGTGAGGTAAGGCCTACCCCCCCACCCCAGCTAATAGACTCCAGACTCTTTCTCTATGAACCTCTCCTTCTCATAATGGGAGCTTTCTGTTATCTTTTCTTTGGCTGCTTATTTACCTAAATAATATAAGTTCTGTTAAACTCTGACACATGTTCTCCCCACACTGGTGGCTGGAGAACTCTGTAACTTCCCACATGGTGACTGGGAAATTTCCCCATCCAACTCCCCTTTTCCTAATTTACTAAATTAGAATAAATGTGTAATTAAAGTTTGATTCTGTCCTTGTGTACAATTCTTTGGCATTAGAGGACACAAACTTGGAGTAGGAGGAGGGGGAGGTGAATTCCAAAACTCTCTCTCTCTCTCTTTCTCTCTCTCTCTTTCCCCTCCCCCAGTTGCTTAAGAATATTAATTATCAGTACCCCGTATCACCTGGACTGGATCTTTAATCTCAGCAAGAATCTGCCTTGCTTTATGTGAACTGAAATGCTGAAAAGAGCATTATTAGAAAGACTAAATTAGGAATTAGAAATATAATACTCTTCCATAAGGGATGCTCACTGGATTGTCAATTTTCAGCTTAATCCCTCTTAGTCTTTCACTCTTCCTCTCCCATAGGCAACAAGCTGCTTGTAATAACCCAGAAGTGCAATGGAGCCCTCAGTATGCACATGGTTCTCACCAACTTTTAGTATTTCTCTCTGAACTGATAGAATTCCAGATATCTTCATATCTAAAAGTGAAATTGAAAGATAACGCTTATGGAAATGCGTGTCTCCTGTGGGTTATCGTGATTTTCAAAATGACCCCATTGCCTAAGGAAGGAAGAGATTGAGTAATGCCATAAAATTGCTGTGGCGCAGCTTGCTTATTTATATTGCCATTGCCTACAGAACAGGGTCACTGTGTCCTGGTCTGGGTTTGGAAAATACAGTCACCAGTTTAGACTATGTGACAATTAAAATGCATGAAATAGTAGAAGAAATGGCATGGAATCCATTAACATTTACAACATGGGATGCTACAAGATGTTTTTACCAGGGGCAGCAGACAGAAAAAGAGGGGTCCAGTACTTGCTTCCAATAAAGAGGTAGATGTGCCTTTAAGGTTTAACCACTAAATTATTAAAAAAGAAACTACAAAAAGCAGCTTTTCTGATAAGGCCTAGTAGCCAGCCTCTGCCTGTTTTGCAATTTTCAATACACAGTTCTGCTTTCACACTTCAATAATTCATTTTCGAGCACTTAGACTCCAGAAGACTGCTTTCACTGATGTAGCTAAAATGCAAGGAACAGAGTTGAGTAACAAACATCTCCACTTATCTCATCTCATTCTCCAGTAAACATGTGTAAATAGAAGTAAGTGAAGGTGTTTACAGTCCGCTTCAGAGCCGGTGCTGTTTGAATTCTACATTTAGTGACTTCTAGAAGGTAACCGTATTTGATGACAAAGGTGGAAAATTTTCTAAAATATACTTTCAAATACATTCACAGAATCTCCTGATATGCTAACAGAACTAATATACACGGAAAAAGTTCAATGAACACATTTACTGCATTGGAAGGGATCACTTTGTGTGTTCGGTATTATAGGTCTCATCTCATAGATAAGACGCATTAGGTGAAGGACATTATTTTCCCTTGAAGTTGAGTGGAAAAAAGGTGTTGAGCTTGTTTATTCTCATCCTTGTCCTTTAGAAAAATAACTTCTACAATATTTTTGAGAAGGTGTGTCCATATTGGTTTAAATTCTTCTAACAGTGAATAAATTACTAATTGTGTATCCCAACAATATTTATTAAGTTAAAAATTATCATTAAATATTCCTGAAGTTATTTGTATTTCAAAAACTCATAGTCTATCTATTGTGATATACATGTTAGAACATAGCCATAGTACAGATTTAATGTGTAATCTTATGTAAAATTATGGAATAATAACTGCCATGCCGAATTAACAAAACCTTTTAAATAGAACTTATTTCACTAACAATAAACTTTGGAAAAATGAAATAAGTATCTAAGAGAAAATGAGATGTTTTATAGTCCATATACTGGGAAACAGATACATTGCTTTTTTCAAAGAAAATAATGGTGATTTACAGAATAATTTATTTAGTGTTACATAAATATCATAAGCAACTAAGGAAAATTAGCTTGATTGGTTCCTAATTTATCTTTAAAATAATCCAAGTGAAATTATCCAGTGTGAAAAAAATTAAAGCAATCACCTATACATGCTTGAATTATGAAAGCTGCCATTATATTAGGCTTCATAAAATCTTGTCATCAATGTTCCTTCAGTGATGTAAAAATGAGGCTTTGTTGTGGGGCTACCTTGTTATACTAATGATGTTCTTCATGTGACCATGCGTCGAGCTTATTTGGTACTGATGAAAAGGATTGCAGTGAAAGCTGACAATTATTACACCCTCAAGCCTATAATTAGCACATCTTACATCTTTTACTCTCATAGAGACATTGGTGAGATCTGTCCTAGTCTTAGAGTTCTATAGAGCAAGGCAGCCAAACTCAGAAAAGGACCATTAAGATCCACAGTATTCTCCCAATTTTACACAAGAGCTAAGGCAGAACTGAGAAAAATCAAGGTCAACTGCTAAGGGCCTGAACTACATATATCAAACTCTCCTTGACACAAAAGGCTAAATTTCATTTCTTCTTGCCATGTTTGAATATTTGAGAAAGTTTGGGGAACTAAAGAGGCCCATTCATTCCCAGCCTAGCAGAGCTCTTTATAGGATACACATCGGATGAAAAAATCTAAACTGTGAACTATAGTACCACTGGGAATCTGACAACCACACATTCATGCTTCTTGTTTATAGGGTTGAGATGTTAGCTACAGACTATATCTATTTTCAGCCTCTTTAAACGTGGAGTGGAGTATGTAACCTGAATGGAAGATGTGTGATACCTTCAGACTGGAGCATCAGAATATCCTTAGTGATGCTTAATTATCTCTAGTGCGTTTATGCTGATTGTTAAAACCCAGTGTATTCTTGGATATCAACTATTACAAGGGTGGAGACTACACAAGCTAAACTCTACCACTCCTCTACTAGCTGAGGTACACTGAACATAGCCACCCTATCTATCCCCACCTCCTAATGATTGATTGGTCTATAGATAAATGAAAAATAACTTCTCTAATATCAGATGACCAAAACTGGAGTATTTATCTCTTAAAATAGTAATGATAGCATATCTATCTATCTATCTATCTATCTATCTATCTATCTATCTATCTATATATTTACTGAATGTAGTCAGATAAATTTTACATAGGCAAGGCATTCTTGAACAATATGAAAACATTTTTTGTAGCATCAACTCTACTATTTTTAGAAAAGATTTTAACTAATAATTTGGTCATTAGAGCAAAAATGAAAGGGTTGCTTTGAATTTTGAATGGCTATACTTCAGGATAGATAATAAGAAAATCAATAGTTTTAACATCTTTAGAAAGAGGAAAAATAATGAGTTTGCTTAAGAGGGTTAAAGATGAAGAAACGTGTTCAACAACAACAAAAAAGATAACATGTCAGAAAATATGGTATCTTTAAAAGAATAAAAGAAAACAAGCACATAAAAATTTACAATTTGATTAAGAATTAATAATTTAGTGTCACATCTAATCTTGCATTGTAAATTTCACCCCACTTGTCTCTTTCATTTTGAACAAAAATAGAACATGTTACCCTAATAAGAATGTTTATAGAACAGCTTTCATGATATGGAAATATCACCAATACATAGTATTAACTTACATATTTAATACTTAAGGAAACAGTTTGGAGACTCTTATAGTCATATGACAGATATTACTGGGAATCAGGAGATATTTATCCTGATATCCTCTTCTCAAAACACCTGCGTTACCCTAGCTACCAAGGGCTCTGCTTTCCATGTTCCTCTCCTCAGGACATCTGAGATTCCATCACTAACACCAAAAAAATCTGCTTTGTGTTTCTATCCTCAAGACACCCGAGGTTACCTTTCTATCACAGGGACTCTGTTCTCTGTGTTTTCTCTGGTAACTAAACAGTAAACTGTAAGTATTTATCAAACTGCTTATAACTTAGTCCACCACAGAACACAGCCCTGCTAGCCCCTCTTTTGGCGTGTCTAGAGCAATCTGCTTTGCTTTCTAACAGTTATAAAAACTGGCTCCATTCACTCCATTCTCTTCTGAAACCTTTACCCACTGGGGAATTTTCTGATTGTAAGAATTTCAGTCCCCCAGTTCCCCACACCAAGAAATTTTTCTCAGTGCAGTATCATCAGAGAATTTATGTTTGGGCTCATATATTCATAGTAAGAAATGCATGCTCTTTTAAATATACAGACTACGCTTTATGTCACACATTTGCAAAGGACATGTTCTGTACAAAACTTACAGATGAAGATGTGGATGTGAAGATGCAAATTTGGCAACACTGTGAATTGAGATATAAATAGAAGAGTCAAATACATGAAACATTTTCTTGAAGGCAAGACAAATAGATCAACGGAGACAGAAAAAGACTTGCTTCAGTGCTTGGGAACTTGTTTCTTGCCAAACTAAGGAATGAAAACAACAATATTGACATTGTAAGGTCAAAGTTACTGAGTTTTAAACAAAATGACTTCAGCAGAAGGAATATTTCGAATGCACATAAAAAAGGAAAAGCGTGTCTCTCAGAAAAAAAAAGTCACAGCTTGCCAGTCATTTGCATTTTAATCCTTAGATGTATAAAACTGTGACTTTTTTTCATTTTAAAATAAAGATCCATGTTTTTAATTATCCTCTAGGGTCACAGTAAGACCACTACTTATTAAGAGCCTATGTAATAGTTCAGTGATTTTATCAGATTAATTTATTTAATTCAGTGTTCATTTAATCAAAATGTTTTTGTAAATGATATTCTCTATCTTTTTCCTCACTTGTCTACATATTTCCATTTAAAACAGCAAAGCTTTGTACCTAGGTTAACTTATCAAGTTAGAGAGCAGTTGGATGAGGATTTAAAATTAAGTCTTTGTAATATGGTCGAGCATTATGCTTTTAAATAAAAACATTTTACAACACTCAGCCTCCAAAGACTGAATTTATAATTTTGATAATCTGTTCATTCTATAAGGTAAAACTTGAAAATTCTACTTATGCGCTGGAAAGATTGTACAGTTGATGAAGTGCTTTCCTTGCAAGCATGAGAACCTGTTCTATCTTTAAAACTTAAATATATATATATATATGTATATATATATATCATCTAAAATGGTGTGTATCTGTAATCCCAAGTACCCAACAGAGAAAGTGATTATAGGAAGATGAGAGAGAGAGAGAGAGAGAGAGAGAGAGAGAGAGGAGAGAGAGATGGAGGGAAGGAAATGCCTGTTGATTGATACAACATATTAAGACATGTGAATTTGTCATTTCTGCTATAAAATCTCTTTTCCCAGACTAACATCAGTTTCATTGTCACCTTTTGAAATAATTTGATCTTAACCATCAATGTGCATCTAGCATCTGGTACTTCAATATTTCTGTTTCATCTTTGATTAATGATATAGAGTGGAATTAGAACACACAATGTAGGACCTATTTCTTTGGTAAAAATCCTGACTTAGTCACTTGCTCTATGTCTAACCTTGAATCACCTGTTCTGTCTTTTGGTGCCTCTGTTTTAAGACCTGTGAAATGGGATAGAGCTCTTATTTCTTCACCTAAGCAGCATGCTTGTGTTATTGCCCTGGTTAGTGTAGATTTTCAGTAAAGATTATTCTTACTTACATTGTGCACAAGTATGATAGCCCAAGATGCACGATTACTCATGGAGTCCTCATTCTTTGAGTTCTGGAATGCCTGCATGTCTGTGGAGTTGTTTCTGCTACCTTAGAATTGCTCGCCACACTCTAGGTGATTTGACAGACTTTGACTTTTCCTTAAAAACAATGATTAGTTCTTCCCTCACCTCATCCTGAAAGATAGCCTTAATGGCTCTACAGCTCTCCTTCTCAGCTCATTTGGTAACTGGGTCTCTCTGTACCAAAAAGTGTGACATCATTTTAAATGTTCTCGTATATATATGTTTTTACTCTTAAGCCTAATTTTTTAGTTGATAAGTACAGTGCCATATAAATCTTATACCTTTAGCCAGTTCTGTTTATGGTAGACATCCAATAAATAAATAAATGTGGAACAAAAGGATGAGTGGAATGGGGGGAGAAAGGAAGTTCAGGGAGACTTACACACCAATGTAACCAAAAAGGAAGAACACATTAAAATCCTTATTTTCATGCAGTAAGATCTCTAGGAAGCCAGAGGCATAGTCAGGTAAGAGAGGCCCTGAATAGGACAGGAGGTGAACTAACCCCAAGAAAAATGGCTCTGCCTATAACTCCTGGTCCCAGTCATTGGCTACTTCTCACACTGAGCTGTTGATCTAAGAGACCCATGAGGTTCCCCAAAATAAGACAGACTTATGCCAAAGCTCTTGAATATCCATCCACCCTGGCAAAAGGCAAGACCCTATTGCTGAAGACACCACAGATTGTCATCATGCAACACGTAGAGACCCTACTTAATCCAGAATGGTATCCAGCCCCTAGATGGTAGCATGTGTAGTGCTGGAAAGCGTTAGATGAGCTGCCAGGGGAAATTGACCATAGATATTATGAGAAAACAGATGTCATCTATATACAACACTGAATGATGCCACAAAAATTATGAAGATGGTAAAGACCAGTAACGCCAAGAAGTGCTCGCCCAAACAATAGTGGCACTAATCCTGGGTGGGTAATTAACAGCTTGTTAATTGGCTAAGAGGTCTGCTCAGAGGCGGTAACCCTTAACTGGAACTGGGTTACATGGCAATCCCATATGAAAATCAAGAACTCAGGCTCCAAGGGGAAATCCCCACTAACCAGAGATCCACAGAGGCTATACCCATTAGAATCTCTACAGATTAACAAAGTTTGTCTCATTTAACCTATACTGATCTCACTTTCTGTTGGAGATTCTATTTGTATATTTCAGAACCCAGTGAGAATTGTGGACAACCCATTGCCACCAACCAGACGAGATATATTACCTGTAACCCAGTCAGGAGATGAACCACCCCTAATTTATGATACAGAACCCAAACGAAACCTCTGAGGAAGTGATGAGATGAGCAAGAGACCTACCTCCAAAGCAAATCAGATAAACTGTGAAAGGATAATGGAGACAGACACTGAGGATACCCAACACAATCTAAAGCAGAAATACAGAGATTTTTAAGACCTCAGAAGTAATGCAGACCTAAAACTCACCCACCATGACTCAGGGACCTGTAAGAGCCATGGTGGGGGATAGAGAGAGAGAAAAAATGGCTACCTCTGATATTATCCATAACTCCTTATCCCATGGACTGGTCCAGCAAGCCCATGTAGGAAAGTCCCATGCGGGGTGGGAACAGGGAGGAAGGAAATGGGGATACCACCAAAAGACTTGCTCATGCAATGTATCTAATCTTTTACAATATGGGGGGGGGAAAGATGACATCAAAACCAAACAGACTAATTGAGAGGGGAAGAGATATGGGGGAAAGTGCGGAGGGAATCATAATGGTTTGTGGTCTATGATTATGGAAGCTATCAATAAATAAAAGAAAGGATGAGTGGAAAGGCCAAACAGTTTAAAAAGAATACCTACCCTATTCTTGCACTTCACTCCATGGTTTTGGGAAGTTTTACAACAACTATGCCTTCTGTATCATTGCATATGTTTAATGGGCATCCTTTAATTAACTGTTTGTATATAGTGTACGGTCTACCCAGTAATTCATGCTTTCTTTTTATATATAGGTTTTCATTAGAGCTTTCATATATGAACATACTTCCTATTGGTTTATTCCAAATGGGTTATACTCTTTTGACCTTTCTCCTCCTCCCATATTCCTCCTCAATGGGGATTATTGGTATTCACCAATTGATTACTGTGTTGAAGACAGTGCCTTCCACTCTGTGGTTATTACCTTCTTCCCATCACCTCTTGGTTAGTTTTCCCTGTGGTTTGTAAGGCAAGTTAAATGTCTCATTTAGCATTGAGCTCTCAGCAGCCTCTTATTTTCTGCTCTGATGAGTGTTGAGTCTCCTCAGACCTTCATGAAGTTCCAGAATATCTGACACAGAGCAGCAAACCCACATGATTTTTGTGAAGGGTAAAACACTGATAATTTAAAAAACAATTTAGAAAATGAAACAAAAATAAAATCAGAAAATATTGGTTGCTCCTTAAATTATTGAGTGTTAGACTTTACTCATTGACTTTCTCAGTTCCACTCAGATTTTAGGTGACTTTAGGTTACATCTCACTTCATAAGACAATAGTGACAATTCTAATTTTTATTTGTCATATGTTGAAAATGCTGTTCTGAGCATAAGTTTATTTGAGGTATAATCTATATAAAGTAAGAAGTATCTAATTTCCCTATCACATTCCACCACCAATTGTGAGACAAAAATTGTTAGTTTGCCAAAGGTTTCAAATTGTTCATCTTTAATGAGATAGATGATGGTCACTGGAGTGAATGATGGGGTTAGGGACTATTGTGAGGACTCACACTTATTAAAGGACAAGGGAAGAACGAAGGATTTGGCAGAAAGAAAAGAGAAGCTATATCAGTCTCAATGGAGTCCTGACCAATAGCAGGGGAGTTCCGAAGTGGAGAGAGCCCTACAGGCTTCTGAGAGGAGGTGACGAAGCTACCCTGACTCCACACATATCTATGTGCTACTGTGGTTATTGATTTAGAGCAAAGAATGTAATGTCAAATGAGCCCATTCTCCTTAAGTGAGGCCAACTTCTTGAAGGGCACATGGGTGACATATCAGTGTTGAACAGTTCTGGTTGTCCTCAGTCTATAACTATTGAGAACATCCTTACATACTCAAATTTTTTCCTAGCATATAAAAATTTGTGTTATTTTCTGCTTTTCTTTCTGTTCCCTTGCTGTTATAGACCTGGGAACATGGAAATACACACAGGAAGAGAACCATTGAGGACAACCCATTATACAATGTGCAGATCCTGAAAATAGACCTTCTTTTAACCACAGGACAGCACAGAGGAGTAAGTCCTCCTCTTCTCCTGGCACTGTGGGTCCTAGGAGAGAGGAAGGCAGGGAAAGATCAGAAACTTAGTGGATTCCTGAGAATATGAGAGTTACAGAGAGCCTTTCCCTGAGTAGCTTACTGGATGAAGCCAGTGAGTTTCCTGTCAAGATCTCAATGAAGCCGGGCGTGGTGGCTCATGCCTTTAATCCCAGCACTCAGGAGGCAGAGGTAGGAGGATCACCATGAGTTCAAGGCCACCCTGAGACTGCAGAGTGAATTCCAGGTCAGCGTGGACTAGAGCGAGACCCTACCTTGAAAAACCAAAAAAATAAAAAAAGATCTCAATGAATAGAAGAGCACATACCAGGAGCCTGGTACTATGTGGCCAGAATAGTGGACACTAAGGTTATCATAGATATTACACATTATAAGAGTGTATATATCCAACTATTAATGATCAATGTTCTCTTTGTAAGGCATATACAATAATGCTATGTCTTAAAGTACTGTTTTAGTTCCTTATAGTCAAGGAAATGTGCTATTTTGTTTATTTCCCCCTTTATTTCTCAGCTTTATCAAACTTTGGGTGCTAAATTTGGGTATGATTAATAGGCCCATTGTAATGATCCAATACTGATGGAGGAAAATAGGAAACTGAATTAGAGAAACCAAATCTTTTATATGAAAATGATTACTTCAAAAAATAAATCTAAACTTGAATAGAATTATACTTAACAAGTAAACTTAAGATGTATTAGTTCCTAATCAGTTGAGGAGGTTCACTTAAGAAACTTTACAAATGAAGAATCTCAGGAATTTTGGCAAATCTTAGTAAGATACACTGTACAGCCGAGGAATGAGCTCCCTCAAGATAGCATCTGTATTTACTGCCCAAGATCCCACAGTTACCCACACAGTTGAATTGACCCAGATCTTCTCATGGGGATTTTGCTACCCTATTGTATTTCGTGTCTTTCCTTTCTGCATTGTGTTTATGTTGTAGGGGTTGTATGGGGTGTGAGTCTGTTGCAACCTACAATTTTTCCTCTTCATTCAAACTAGTCAAAGACAGAGAGAGATCCAATGGATCTTGGGTGGATGATCTTGGATGTATTCTGTTTTTTGGATCTGATCTTCTTAACTTTTGGGGTATAAGTGTGTGTGCATATCTGTGACAAAAAGAAATTTAAAAAAAGGTTACTGAGTACATGCTTGAAATTAATTGATGCTTAACACAGCTTAGCATTAAAATTAATGAATAGTGAATTAAATATCCTCATCAAGGAGATTCAGTGAATGACTGTCAAAAGTGTGATGGTATTCACATCCTTTCCAGCTCATGAATGTACCTAGAGTCAAAGTGTGGATAACAGACCCAGTTGCAAAGGGGTTGAGCTGGGAAGGTCTTTGGATATCAGCTCAGGTGGGGCTTTCCAAAAGGTTTTCTGTGCAACACCTATTCCAGAACATATCTAAGGACAAAAGGTCTTTTTGTCAAGTAAGTAGAGAAGGAAATTACTTAGATGACTCTTACAGCCCATTAGCAAGCTGAAAGAAAAAAAATGTAATTAAATACACTTAACCTGCTTTTTCTAAAGCGTATTTTAACATTCAAATCTAATTTCTGGCCAGGCGTGGTGGTTCACGCCTTTAATCCCAGCACTCTGGAGGCAGAGGTAGGAGGATTGCGGTGAGTTCAAGGCTACCTGAGACTACATAGTGAATTCCAGGTCAGCCAGGGCTAGAGCGAGACCCTACCTCGAAAAAAAAAAACAAAAAAAAATCTAATTTCTGTATTTTACCAGACACAACCAGCCCAAGAAATAATAGGCGGTTCTTAGAATGATGTCTGAGTCTATTTTCTGTTGCTGTAACAAAATACTGAAGAGTGAATACTTTGTTGAGTAAAAACACTAAGGCTCAGGGTTTTGAAGGTCTAAGAGTTGAGAATCATATCTCTCCTGTGAGGACCATAGCTGGCTTACTGAAGAGCTTAAACAGACAAGGAAAGATACTCATGCAACCAGATAGGAATGCTGGATGATGCGAGACCGCCCACATGAATGTAGTTCTAGAAGAAAAGCATTAACTATTTCATGATGTGATAGCCCTCACTTGTCAATAGGCTCCAACTCTTTTCTTATCCATGTGTGTGGATACATGTATGTATATTTGTACATGTGTGCAGGTATGTGTGCACCTGTGCATATGGAGGTCAGAGGCCAGCCTCAGGTATTATTTGTCAGCAAGCACCACTCTGCACCTTGGTTTAGACAACATTTCTCAATGGTCTGGAGCCCACTAACGAGGCTAGACGGCAGACCAATGAGGCCTAGAGATCAAGCTTTCAGCACATAAAGTTTAAGCCATAACCAATCCTTCAATGCAGTTCCAGAAAAGAAAAAGAAAAAGAAATGCAGCTCGGATAATTTTGTTGTAGTTGTTGGAATGATAAAATGAAGTCTCAAGGTGACCCAGCCAGGACGATGTAGCAGGCTATCAATGGAGCCTTCAGGTCCACTAACAGAGCTATACTGTTTTTTTTTTTTTTCCCAACACGAGATTTCAGAGCCCGACATTTGTTCCTCATGTGTGCTGTCTGATGGTCTTCAGTGAGTCCACTGGTTTCCTATTTTTCTTTCTTGTTTCAACATATACACTACGGACTGGGATTCTTTACCACAATTACACTGGTCCTCAGCTGTACTGCACTTCAACACTTAATCAAATCTTCATTGGTTTCCTTCCCTCACTCAGTCCCCAGAGCTGCTAATTGCTTTACATACATCTCTACTCTGAATCTTCTTAATTGTGAAACCTTTGAAGGGATACAGTGTTTAAATTTGATTTACAAAAATCTCTTAAGTGGTCTTCATTGCCTTTAGTGTAAAGTATCTTTATTTCTTTTCTGTTTGAAGAGGTGTTAATTAAATACTTTGAGTTAATTTAAAATTAACAGTGGATATAATTTGATGTCATTTTATTGAATCAGCAAGTTCTAAATGAAATGTCTCAGGTCAGGAATGTTCCCATTTCAGGTGTGGTTAATTTAAGTGGATAGAGCCTTTCTGAGAGTACATCATATTCTGTCCTGTAATTGTAGTATATAGAAAAGAAACACCAAAATAACCAAAATAGAATCTAGCCTGTTATGAAATGGAAAGAAGGCATATTGTCTGAAGTCATGGACTCTTTCCAAAAATCAACAGGGGACATTTGCTCTCATGGAGGGTCCTTTATGATATCAGTTGATTCATTAAATTGTCAGAGCTGGCAAACTCATAACTATCATCTATCATCCTCTTTCTGTAAAATGAGAAGAAATACAAGTGAAACCATGAAAGAGAGTGATGATTCCAAGATCACCCCTTCATTTGTGACCCACATTTGAAATTAGAACACTTGTCTGGATATTATATTCCACAGAGAAGTGACACCAGGTGGTGTGTCACACTGTTTTCCTTGTGATAGTTTTATACAAGCAACATTTATTGCCACATGATTCATTTCAAAGTGTGGTGAACTGAACCCTAGTTTCCAGTGAACTGGAGAATTTAGGTTATCATTGCTGTACAACCAATTACTGTGAACCTACAATCTTAAAGCAATGTACATTGATGGTCTAACAATTCTATGGAGACAAGAGTCCTGGTGAAGCTCTGTGAGGTCCTCTACTTAGGACCAAAGGGATGACCGAGATGACTTCCAGGCTGTGTTCCTTTCTGAGGTTAGAGAACCATTCCAGTCTTCGAAATGGATGATAGGAATATATATATATATATATATATATATATATATATATATATATATATATATATATATATATATATATATTTTCTCTGTTGCATGACACCAATTCCAATTCCTTTCTAGCTGCCATGTTGTTTTTTTTAATATTTGTATTCATTTGCAAGGAGAAAAAAGAGATAGAAAAGAGAGAGAGAGAAAGAAGAGAGAGAGAGAGAGAATGGGCACACCAGGGCATCTGGCCACTTCAAATGAACCCCAGATGCATGCAGCACTGTGCATCTTGCATTAAGTAGTTACAAGAGAATTGAACCCCACGCCTTCCAACTTTGTAAACAAGCACCTTTAACCACTGAGATATATCTCCATCCTTGTCATGTTTTTATTCCAGAAATCCATTCACCATTCCTTACCCTACAACCCTTTCCAAACATGAAAGATTACTTCTGCCATGAAAATGGACAGAACTTTCCCATCCTTCTCTTAAGGAGTTTTTTTGAGGTCAGGACCACAGAGGATAAGCTTCCATTTGGTTATGTCAAAATTAACTGATCACAGGCTTTAGTTATATTTGAAATCTTTTTTCTTTTGTTATGTTAAGTAACCAAATCATGGGAGTGACATTATATGCACAGGTCTCCTCACATCCATGAGATGATGACATGAGGCATGGTCAATAGACAGGTTTGGATCTTGGTACCATCTTCAAATTACACCTAACATCACCAATAAGTTTCACCTTGTTCTAGAAGAAGTTTTTTGATAAAATGTATATTATTAAATTTTCATGATTTTACTCGTGTGGGGGACATTGTGAGTCCTTGGAGCTGGCAGTGAGTTATGGTTCTTCTAGGCAGATAAAAATAGCGCATCTTTTCAAAGCAAACAATTGCATATTGACATTTTAATATCAGTGTTTAATATTCAAAAAGAAAAAAAGATCTAAATTTACCACATATGTGTGGAATTCCTTTTTTCATTCTAGATAAATATGTACTTTCTTATTCAATTGCATTGTGTTTGCTTTGCAGAAAAGTATGTTAATTATTTTACACATAGCTATGAAAGAATACCTGGCAAAAAGCAATTTAAGGAAGGAAGGGCTTGCTTTATGGCTCATGGTTGGAGAGTACAGCACAAGATGGTCAAAAGAAGTGACAGCCGCAACCTGAGTGACTGTTCCCATTACATCTGCAGAAAGAAATCACAGATGGTCTCTGCTGCTTAGCACATACTGTCAGCCTTACAGGATTTATAAACACCATGGAAACGAATCTCTGTGTACATCTGTAAGGCATCTTCTAGATTAAGAAAATGAAGTAGGAAGATGCACCCTAAATGAAGGTGGTACTTTCTCCTGAGCTACAGGTCCTGGGCTGTAAATAGAAAGGAGAAAGCTAACAACCAGGATTCATTGTTTTCTGCATCCTTACTATGGCAGGAAATTGACCAGCTCAGGACCCGTTTCAAGCTCCTACTGCTATACCTGCCCTCACATGCTAGACTGCATTCTCTTGTACTTCAAGCTAAAATAAATCCTTCTTTCTTTAAGTTGCTTCTTGTCAGGCATTTTGTCACAGCCGTGGGAAAAGTCACTAATATAGATCAATTTCTCCTGTTCCTTCAGTGTAAGACCCCAGCCCAAGGAATACTGCTGCACCCAATTAGTGTCAGGTTTTCTATTTTACTTAATCCAGTCAAAAAACCCCTCACAGACATGCCCAGAGGTGAGTCTCCTGGATGCTTTTAGATCCTATCAATTATAAAGAAAAACTGTTGCTTATAACAGAGGGCTTCAAGCTTCAGGTGACAAAATACGAGATTGACTCATCATCCACCACAATGTTTAATACAAACACTCAGAACTGTTAACACCTTAGAACTCACCAGTGCTTATCAGGTTTATATATTACAAATTAACTGCCACTGTAAAATGATTTACACAATAAGAAAAAAAGTAAATCAATAAAAATGGCAGACAACCTCATTGTGACAATCAAAACCTTTCTGCATTTTGCTGCAGCTGTGAACTCAGGACTCAGATGACCCATGCATCACATCCAGAAAGGCACAGCTTCTTGACTGTGAAATGTAACTGGATTCAATCCCCTTGCAGGAAGCCTAGGCTCTTCTTACCACTGAGCTGTCATGGCTTCTTCCCAAGTGTGCTTCCCATGATGTATTCATCCCTCCAGATGGCAACCAGTAAACTGGTGTTGTATCTGATCTGTATGTGAGGCACACAATATACTGTCACCATATTGTAATTACAGATTGAAGGAATGCTATGATTTCAGAGAGGCCTGTATCTGACTCCCAGACAATCGTCATCCTATAAAATATTTCCTAGAACAGGAAGAAATCCAATTGTATGAAGAGAATAGAAAAAATATAGAGTGGGCATTCCAGGTAGGAGTCCAGGTTCTCACGTTTGGTGGTCATGGGTATGAGTTTGAGTCTACGACTACCTTGGGCAAAATAAATGCATTTTTTTCTGTAACATGGAGATAAAAATGTCTATTCTAGCTGATTGTGCAGATAAAAGGATATTCTCATTAGAGTGTCTACTGGACACCTAAGGTAACATAACCCAAATACCACTTCAATATGAAAGTTATTTATAAGGATAGTTTACATTATAATTTTATACTACTGCATATCTCACTGTTGACTTGCAGAATTTCAAGTGCTCAGTAGCCAAATCTGGGTAGGACCTCAATGTTGGACATTGAGAAAAATTTTAAAGAATATATCAAAATTTAGGCTTAACTCTAATTACAGCTTTTTAGAACGACTACACATATTACCTGGTTTAACTTATAGTATTTTACATGTATGAAAACTTTGCAAACTAGTAGAGTTTTTTGTATAATGCATATGAGTTATATCTATTGTTAGCATATCTATTAACTTGATATATTTGTCACAATTATCAAGCCAAGAAAATATTAAGGCATTATTCTTACTTATATTTTATTCAGATTTCATTAGTTTTTCTTAATGGTCTTTTTCTGCTTCAGAATTCTACTTTAATGACATTCAATTTTTTTTCCAGGGCTGAGAATCAAACTCAGGACATTGAACATTTTAGGCACACACTACCCCTGGGCCCTACAGATCTTCTTTATGTTCAGCACATGTCTTTTAAGAATTCAAACTCCTTAGGCTCATCTGAGCAGGAACACTGTCATTTTGAAGTGTACCAGGTGAGTATTTTATTTCAGGTCCTTCAGTTGAGTTTCCTCAGCTTCTCCTCATAGTATGCCTGTGGTCATGGAGTTTGTAGGGTGATTCATACTGATGAAATTCCATACTTATAATCTCATGAGAATGACCTTTCAAAACAACTTCTTACTGATAATGGTAATTTTAACCAACTTTTGAAGATGGTATTTACCATGACTCTGTACAGCAATGCTTTTTTATTTTATTTTTTTTCCATTAGCATGCTGTGCTCTTTGTAAGTCACATAATTAAGGACTAGAGAGACAAGTATTTATGTAAATTACTTAAACTTCTTCTGAATGTCATTAGACCTTCCTCCATGGTTATTTTTATTGTATCTCTTAATTTTTATCAGTGTCTACTGTATTTATACTTTAAAGTAGACTAGTTTTACATTATTTATTTTGTTGACCAAATTTTTCTAGCTTTGACTCTCTCAACTGGATTCTGTGCACTCTTGACATATATTGTCATGTGCCTAGTTGGGCAATCCCTTTGTTTTTGGTCTACAAAATGGCATAGCCTTATTTTGTAACCTTAATACCCTTGCTCTACAGTCTTTTATTTCTTCCTGGGTATATTTTATAGTCAGATGCTCTTAGAAACCAACATCTGGTTGTTGTTATATTATCTTCTGATGGAATTTCTCTGTCCTCTTCTATAACTATATTATGGGTTGTGGTTCACTGCTATGAATTTGATATTTCTGACAGAGTTTTCTGATTTGTTATCTCCAAGTACTAAATCATTTGAGCCCCATGCTCTCACTTCTGTAGCCACGAGAGACAGAGAAAGTGTAGTTTTTGGTCTAGACTTTTGCATTTCTCTTCTATTTTCTTAAAAGGACATTCATTGTCTTTTGTTTCGCTGCCTTAATGCTTAATTGAGAAGCTTAGTGAAGCTATTAAATGAAGCTGGAAGAAAGATGACTGTGATGCTTGCTTTATTCAGGCCATCTTCCATTGGAAAAAAAAGTTTTATAGAACTACCTGCTTTAGAAAGTATTCCACTCAGTGAGGGGGAACCCTTGATTGGAAATGGGGATTTAGAACAATATGCACCGGATCCCATACTTTTGGGCTTCCAAGGAAAGATGCACTATGCGAACATCTGACAGGGAGGCTACTAAAAATAGAAACTAGGTAATCCAGAATGCTGTATATTTGTTAACCTACACTGTTCTCACTCTCCAATGGAGATTGCGCTTGTATTTTTCAGGATATAGCAAGTGAGCTGTGGCCCATATAACCCTACCACTTGACAGCAGGCAAAAAGCTGAGATTATGGCAAGAGTTGAGCCACCACAGTCATATTGTGGAGGATCCATATGGAACCCTGAAGAGAAGGTCGGGATGAACAAGGGATCCATAGCCACAGCCATTCAACCAACTCAGGATAAGCCAAATGTGTTTGTGTTTTTCAGGATACAACAAGAGAGCTGTGGCCCATCTAACCCTACCAACCCACCATAGGCCAATGACCCAGATCCTGGCAAGAGAGGAGCCACCACAGTCATATCGTGGAGGATCCATAGAGAACCCTGCAGACAATGACAGATGAACAAGGTACCTATAACCACAGCCATTCAATCAACAGAGGATAGGCCAATGAGATTTTCTACACAAGGACCCCTAAACTCGCAACATTAAGGCAGCCTTAATACTCACCCACCACGACTCAGGGAACTGAGCGGAAGAGGGGGCAGAAAGATTGTGAGAGCCATGGTGGGGGAGATGGTCCAGAGGCATGGCACCCATCAGTAACAACACACTTGGGCCAGAGAGACCAGGCTGAGTACTAGGATATCCAGGATCCCTTGCCACAAGGACTAATACAGACAGCCCATGGAGGAGGATATCCAACTGATCACGGAGGGAGAGGGGGGGAATTGGGGAATTTGGGATAACAACTCATGGTTTGCTCACTAATTAATGTAACTCATTATGGACAATAAATTTATATTTAAAAAAAAGTTAGAGATTGCTTCATGTCTCTAACTTGGAAAGAAAACCTGGCTAGAGAAATGCACAGGAGCAAATATACTCATAAGAGAGTTATATAAAATAATGTTACTTTCCAGGCCCTAGACTAATTTATTTATATCATGAGCTCATTTAACCATCAACACAGACCCATCTTATATTTATATAGGATATAGAAATATTATTTCTATATTAAAGTTCAGTACATGGAACCTAAAAAATTAACAACCTACAGGTAGACACTGGCTCCAGTAGAAATCTGAGTGCTAAAAGGCAAATGTCTCTAACTTTGGATGGATATCTATCATCTATCTATCTATCTATCTGTCTATCTATCTATCTGTCTGTCTGTCTATCTATCTATCTATCTATCTATCTATCTATCTATCTATCTATCTATCTATCTATCTATCTAACTATCTGTCTGTCTGTCTGTCTGTCTGTCTGTCTGTCTGTCTATTCTTTCATAGAGACATTTTTCTCAGACTAGCCTGCTTCATAGAATTTAAAGAACATTGTATCTTTATGCTTAATAAGTAAGCTATATATGCAACTTTAGAAGCAGTTCTTGTTTTCAGAATGCTCTCAAATTTTGGCTTGGAAAGTATAATTATCATGCCCATGGCTGGAAAATTCAAACAATCCTTGTATATATATATTAAAACTGAAGGTCAAGGATATTTACAATGGGATATTTCTTCTGGTATACATACATAGAATGGATAAACAAATATGCACTTATTTTTTTGATTTGAATTTTATATTTGAATATTGATAAAAATATTACATAATTGCATGATAAAAATTCACAAAGAGTTTTTATTATGAATAATTGTTATAGTATTTTTCATTTAATCTTTACTTATAAAGAACATTTTAATATGGAGATTGTGTTGGTGTGGGATCAAAGTGATTCAGACTCAGACTTTGCTATTTACTAATTGAATTAATGGAGTTTCTCATATTTCACTGTGATTGTGTGTGTGTGTGTATGAGTGTGTGAGTGTGTGTGTATGTACATGTATGTGTGCAGGTGCATATGCACATATGGGTGATTGTGTGTGCAGGCCAGAGAATATCCTTAGATGTCGTTTCTCAGGCACTGTCCACTTTTTTTGAGGGTTTCTCCATGGCCTGGAACATGCCAAATAGGATACGTTGTGTGGCCAATAAGCACCCAGGGTCCACCTTTCCTCATCTCCCTAGTTCTGGGTTTATAAGTATGCACCAACCTGCCCAGGATTTTTATACAGTTTCTGATGATCTTTCCCAGGTTCTCATGTTTAGGATGTAAGCATTTTATGGCCTGAGCTATCTCCCCAGCCCTGGCTTCTTAAATTTTGTGTGCCCCAGCTGTCTGATGGTATTATGAGAGTAATAGTGGCCCTTTTACCTATAAAGCACCTGACCCACGGCTAACCCCACTCCTCCACAATGGTATGCTCTATTGCACCATCACAGTAACTTCTGATGTCGAAAATTATGATGTGGATGGTACATGCTTATGGGTTAAAAACTGGGTTAAATGTCTTGTGATCCTTTCTGAAATCTGATATATGTTGAAGCATATATTGCTTTAATATTAATGTTCATAAAGCACACCTATTTCTATGTGACTATTCATTGCAGTTCTTTCTAAAGATAGGAAGGAAAAGAGCATAGGTCCATTATAGATGAAGTCAGTACTTGAATTGAGCTTATCTGAGAAGAGAACATACCTTTTAATACCTCTACTGCAATGAATTTATTATGTACATCAGAGCAGGGTCTGACCTTGTCCTATGATATTCTTCCTCTCCTTCATGCATGATGATGCATCACAAATTCACTAAATAGCCAAGGTACTAGAACGAGTGCTTTCTTTTGTAGCAGTAAGTGAAATGTGGCCAAATAAGAGAGAAGTTTCTTAATCTTTATGCCCAGTTTAATTCCCCTTTCGTCAAAACTTTTATAACAGAACTGAAATACTCATTGCTCATTCTTTTGTGTGAAGACTACATAAGCAGCCTCCAGACCCATCCAACTTGTAATAAAAAGGGTAAATGACAGGCCTATTATTAAAGTTTTGATTAGTACTATTAGCCAAGGTCCAAAGAGGGCTTTTGTTCAATAGTTCTGAAAAACCCAAAAGGCACATTTAATGTAGGTTTTGGTGCATTTGCCACAAAATGAATGACTGACACTTCAGATTGTCAAAATGTCAAGATTCTTGAAAGGATTCCAAACAGTATAGAGTTGCAATAACTGCTTTTTTACTATTTCTAGAAAGACTATTCTTTTTTGCAGTTTAACCTGTGTTTTTCCAAAATGATTTAATTTTATGGTTCTTGCCTGTTATTCTTTCTAACAATCTCTTCCATGAGAGGCAATCTGATCGAGGCTAGATTGAGGTTCCTGTCCAATCTTGGAGCTCAGCAGCCCAGTGTGTATAGTGGCCTAGTGAATTCACTGAAATGAATGCTTTTCCATCACTTTCACCTTTTTGGAATAATCTTATAAATGATTTCATATTTTCAAATAGGTCGGTAAAGATATAATGCAGGAATCTAAATCATGTTTTAGACACAGGATAGTACAGTCCATTCATTGGCCTTAAGGAGCCTGTGCAGATGGCTCAGTTAGTAAAATGCTTGCCACACAAGTGTGAGGACCTAAGTTCAAATCCAGAGCATCCACATAAATGCTGGGTAGGTATGACAGATGATCTGAAATCCTAAGAGTTTGTAAGGCAAAGACAGGTGACCCCCCAGGACACACTGGACAAGTAGACAGGCAGAGTCTGTAAGCTCTATCACAAGTGAGGGATTTTGCCTTAGGAAAATCAAGTGAAGAGATATTGAGGAAGATAATCCATATCTAACTCCAGCCTCCTATGATACACATACATATGTACTCATGCATATATGAACATGCATACACATGCATTTATACCACACGTACATGACACACACATGCATATCACAAACGTAAATGCACACACACACACACACACACACCTGCCACAAGGGATCCAGACATTATTTTACATCTTGTCTATATTTTGATTTATGAGGAATCCTGAAAAATTTCATTTGATGATATGATTCTTCTATACCACCCAGCCTTAAAGATCAGTTTGTACCAGATGATGGAGGAGGCTGGCATAGCAGAAGGTGAAAGTGACATTAAAATTACATAAGTCCGGCTTAAGTAACTACTCTGTCAGTGATGTGTTTGTATGCTGACGTGGACCATTTTGTAGTAATGCCTATAAAAAAAAGTCGCTTAAACTCCAATAATTATTTACAGGCGTACCAACTGGTTTCACTACAAATCCTTCAGAGAATACTTCAAACATTTCTTGCATTTGAATTAGAATGCCAATTGATTTGTGTGTGCAAGTGCATTGCTCATGCTGTGTGTGTGTGTGTGTCTGTTGGCAGTCATTGCCATAAACTGCTGCTAATCATGTGCATAAATTGCAAATTATATGTCTATCTTCATACTAGCCTTTGAGTACTCCCCATGAAGGAAGAATGTATTCCAACGCTCTTAGGAAGCCATGCCCTTTGGAAAACAAACATATAGTTTGTGATAAATTCCAATCTTTTCCTCTTAGAGAATGTACTATTATTATTGGGTCTAAGAAATATTTGCCTAAATCAAAAATGTAGATAAATATGCCCATTGTTCCAAAATTTTAATATTTTGACACTTTACATGTAGCAACATGATCATTTTCGATTTTGTATACAGTGAAAAAGTATCCAAGTCTGCATTTGTTTTTTGTTGGTTTGGTTTTGAGCATGTGTATATGGGGGGAGGTACATGCATGTGGGTACCAAGCTTGAGTTTGCAAGTGCTTGTATGTGCATATGGAGGCTATAAACTGAGGCCAACAGACTTGTTCATCATGCTCAAGTTTACTCAGGCAAGGTCTATTACTTGCCAATAGAACTTAATTTGTCTGGTCTAGATAGCTAGCTTGCCCCTGTGGTCCCTGTCCCTGGTCCTGAACACTGATATTGCAGGCAGCTTTCATGCAACATGGCATTTATGTGTATATGAAGGATTATTACTTAAAGTCCCATAGTTGCAGGACAAATGATTTACCAACATGAGCCCTTATTTCATAATTCTTATATGCACACTAAA
>PVHP010003848.1:0-75743 GCA_004024765.1 Zapus hudsonius
ATTCCCTCCCTCCTGCCCTCCTTCCAGACCAGATCAGAAGAACAACAGCAGTAGAAAGAATGCTCACAAAAATAACAGAAGCACATAGATAATTTGATGAAACCAAATGTTTTCAACGGGAGAAACTTCAGGGATTCATTTCTTAAAACCACATTTCATGCTATGCTCGGATTCACTCAGTATTAACCTATTTCTCACCCTCTGTCTAGTGGAGTTCAAGGAGAACTGATGCTCCGAAGACAGCCCTGAAGCAAAGGCTAGAAGTGTTTGTGAGACCAACCAAGACGCATTCAAGAACCTCCATTGTTTATGTCAGAGCAGCTGTTAGGCTAGGGGTGAGGGTCTTTCAGGGCTATAAAAAGTTCACCTATTTAGTGTTGGAAGTTCCAAATACCTTTTTAATACTTTCAATGAGCCTGTCATTCTGTTTGTTCAATAAGCAATTATTAGACTCTTACAATGTACTGTTGATAGTTAAGGTGAGAAATTACCAGTGTCAGCATCATTCATCGATACATACGGGTGGGGCGGAGGGACAATGGTAGAGTGCAGAAAGTACATTAATTTGGAAACATGATCCCCTACTTTGTGACCTCATCACGCAGACTGATTGGTTTCAGCAATGTGTAGGGAGGAGAGGGGAGCTCCAGCAATCCAGTCTGAGGGTAAAGGAGGCAGGTGTCAGCTTCTCTATACGTCAACAACTGCCTCCACATCTCTCTCCACTGACAAGTGGGAGGGAAGCACTTCAGAAAGGACCTAAAGCAAAGGTTGCCCCTCTGTCATGATATGGCCTGAAGAAATACAGAATCATACTGGAGACTCACCTATCCCATGCTTGGTTTAAGAAGAGCTCACAATTAAGAGAAAGAACCAAGAGAAAGCCCACTTTCCAGCCACATCCAGCAAATGGCAAGCATCAAGACATGCTTATGATTAAGCATAACTGAATGGAATTAAAAATTGGCTTCTTAAATCCAACAACAATAATTGCTTGCAAGGATGTGGGCAAAAAGGAACCCTCATTCACTGCTGGTGTGATTGCAAACTCCTTCAACCGCTGTGGAAAGCACTGTGGAGACTCCTGAACAGAATGGACATAGAGCTACCAATGGACCCAGCTATCCCTCTACTGGGCATCACACCTCAGCACAGAGACATTTGAGCAACCATGTTTATAGCAGCTCAATTCATAATAACCAGAAATTGGAATCAGCCCAAATACCCATCCCTGGACAAATGGATATCAAAGTTGTGGTTACACGATAGAATTTTACTCAGCGGAAAGGAAAAATGACATAATGAAATTTAGAGAAAAGTGGTCTGACTTGGAGCACATCTTACTTAGTGAACTCACAAAAGAACAGAGTGTCAAACACCACATTTCTCCCTCATATGCAGTTCCTAATTAGGTTAAGCTTAAACTCTAAGCAAACCTAGCAGGGGAAATGAGAGACTGTGAAAGAGGTAAAAGGAATAGGAGGTAGGGGAAATATGGGGGGGACTTATGCAATAAGCTAAACCAATAATGAATTGAAATCATAAAATCCTTACTTTCATACAGTAAGCTCTTGAGAAAGAAGGGGTTATTGTCTAGTAAGAGGGGCCGTGAACGGAAGGGGAGGAAACCAAACCCCATGATTCCCACACTGAGCTGTTGATCAAAGAGACCTACAAGGTCCCCAAAACAAGACAGGTTTCTGTCAAAGACCTTGAATACCCACCCTAGGCCAAAGGTAAGATCCTATTGCTGAAGAAACCACAGAAAGACATAGAACAACACTGAGAGACCCTGCAAGATCCAGAATGGTATCCAGTCCCCAGATGGTAGCAAGTACAGTTCTGTAAGGCACAGCATAAGCTGCCAGGGGAAATTTGTCAATGATATTTGGAGAAAGCAGAGAACACTGATATACAATTCAGTCTGTTGCCATGAGAAGGCTGAACACACTTCCTTCTGGGAGAGATCAACAGACCAAGAAATGATCACTGGTGCAATAGAGGTGTTAAAACCTGGGGGCAGGGTATTCAACAGCTTTTAAGTTGGCCAAGAAATTCACTCAGTGACAACCTTGTTCTTCCAGAAGCTGCTTTGTGTCAGGTGTTTGATCACAGCGATGAGGAAAGTAACTAATACAGAAAATCAGTATTGAGAAACAGAGCTTTTGCTATGGTAAAGCTGACCCTGTAGTTATTAGGCCTTTGAAACTGCTTTGTGGGAGGAATGTGGAAGAGAATGGACTTTTGGGATAGAGAAGCTTTTGACTAGAGTAGAGTGGGTCATTTTGGTGAGAATTTTGAAGACAAGAGTGTTAAGAGAAACATAGACAGTGGAGGCCCACTGAAGTTTCAGAAGTGAACAAGGATTCTATCAGGAACTGGGCTAGAGACAGATCATGTTATATGCTGTCAATGAGACTGACAATATTCTTCCCATGTCCTGAGAACTTGAATGATGCTGAACTTAAACACAATGTTTGGTGGAAGAAATCTCCAGACAGGATAATATTCAGGCTGATGCTGAGATATCAGCTATAATTAATTATTAAAGAGATGTGCACCATTGGAGAAAAACCTTCTGCACTGCACTAGGACAATAGGAAAGGTGGGGGGGAATCCATCCATATAAGCTCCATTTCTGTAAGTAAACCTAGGGTGAAGGGGTTCCCTGCTGAATCACAACCACAAAAGGAAGTGTTCTACCAAGGTCAGTCTGTAAGGCATACATGTAATACATGGTAATGGTTTTGGAGGCATGACAGGTGCAAAAGTAAAAGGGTCCCAGAGAATTGCACCATGGTTTCTAAAAGCTACCTAAGCCAGGTGATGTATGGCAGGGTTGGAGTCCCTACAAGGAAGTCCTCAGAGTCCACTGTGTGAAGCTATTAAGGTGAACTCTAAGTTGAAATGGAGACCCCAGGATGTTAGAGACACCAGAACCATAGGAATTCTGCCAAGGAAAGCTGCAGATTCTGAGTGGAGGCAGCCTGAGCGAGAGGCCATGAGGGCTACAGGCAGCAGAGTTGTAGAGCCTGGATGATTCCATCATGAGCCCCAGATGCCAGACATAAAGCTTCAGGATTTGGAGTTTGTCCTACTGGGTTTGTCTTTCTTTGGTTCCATTATTTCTCGCTAAAATCCTGTCCCTCCTTTTTGGTTTGGGAATGTTCGTGCTATTCTATGTTAGAAGTATTAATGTTTTTATGTTGGAGCTTAGTGTTTAGTGTTAGAATTGAAAAAGACTATGAAAATTTTTGAACTGAATTCATTTTGTATTATGAGAGGACCATGAACCTATGGGGACAAGAAATGGAAGGTAATGGCTTAAAAGTGTTATGATGACTGTGGACAAAGGGCAGACTTGTGTTGGCTAATCAATCTCTGGTTGTCAACTTGATGGGATTTAAAATCCACATGAACACTTACCTTTTGGAATAGCTGTGAGGGATTTTCTAGATTAGGTTACCTGGGGTTCTCCCATTCTAACTGCGTGCAGCACCATTCCATGGGCTGGGGTCCCAGACTGGATAAAAAGGAGAAAGTGAACATTGCTCTCTGCTTCCTGCTGTAATTCAGTGTGAGCAGCTGCCCTCCTATTCTTGCTGCCTTAACTTTCCTACCATGATGGAATGTATCCCCTTGGACCTGAAAGTCAGAATAAACCCTTTCCTTCCTTAAGCTGTTTCCTGTCAGATATTTGGTAATAGCAGTGAAGTTGCTCTCTCCCATCTGTCTAGTGCAATCCTAAGAATGCAACTGTTGGCCAGCCTTTGCCTCATTCCCACCCATGCATTGACCCAAGGAGAAGTTATTGGGTCAGTCAACCAACATGGCCATCTTGTAGAGTCTCAAGCAGGAGTATTGAATAGACAAATCCTCCTGAAAACAAAATGAAGTCCTTTGTGTTGTTTCTCCCCAAATTCACCTGTGATATTGTAAAGATGAAGATGAATAATTATAAAATATCTCAGCTTTGCCACGCTGTCATGGATCTTTATGGGAAATTGGTTACTGTGTTGTAAAGACAGTCATGTGGTGTTCATATGGCATGGAAGTAAAACTTCTGACTAAAGTCTGTCACCAACTTGACAGCCATGTGAATAAGCAATCAAATTATAACAGTCTGGGGTGACCTTTTGACTCCTCAAAAGGAAAGGTCTTTGAAAGACCCTGAGCCAGACCCCCCCCCATGAACTGTTTCCAAGAGTCCCAACCACAGAAACTGTGGAATAGTAGGCATTTGCTATTGTTTTAAGCCATGAGGTTTCAGGGTAGCTATTATGTGGGAGTTCTAGTGAAGAGTTCTTGGACAAAGGAAAAGCATTCTGTAGCCATGTACTAAGCACTTCTGTATCACTCCAGAATCCTTTGCTTGAACAGTAAAGCCCTAGAAGCCCAGATCTTTGCCACTCCATACCTTTGTGTAGATATTTTCCTGACCTCAGCCCTGAATGCAAAAGTACAAGTAGCCACATACCCTCCATCCAGGTCGTTCAAGGGTCCCACACAGGTTGAATGAGTAGGAAAAGCAACTGTGCAGATGCACTGAGCTATGTGTTAGATGTTGTGGGGAGACCCAGGGAAGAAAACTGTCTCTGACTTCAGGGAGTTTCAAGTCTGGGCAGAGGGATAGAGTGAAAATGGTAATATATTCCCTAATCTATGGAAGGGTTAAGCTAAAGTGGAGCCCTATCCCGAACACCACGATGGTGGTGGTTCTTAACCCAGGCTGTGTATAGATTCCCCCTCCCCCATCCCAGAGCTTCCTTTGGGACACTCTGAGTCCTAACCCCTGGAGATTTTGACTTATCAAATCTGAATTGTGGCCTGAATTTAGAGATGTTTTCAAAAGCTCCCCAGGTGATCACAGTGGGAAACCAACACTGAGAACCATGAGATGACTTGGACTTTTCAGGAGGGAATGTTGTCATCTTCTGGCAGAAAGCCATGAGTGGCTTCCTAAAGCCTCCAGTCCTCGGGATGTAAAAGATCACAAAACTAGAAAGGGTAGTCCAGGGAAAGAGGACAGCTTGAGCAACTGATGGCAGAGTTCGTGCCATATGACCTGGGTAAGCATATAGGTAGAAAATGAAAGAAAGAAGAAATTTAGAAATAAGAAAAAAGAAGAAAGAAAAGAAATAGAAAGAAGATGAAAGGAAAAAGGGATGAAGAAAGAAAAGGAAAGAAAGAAGAAAGGAAGGAAGAAATGGCTAAGACAAGCGATGAGGATACTGTGGGCACTTCTAATTCTGAACCTCAACTGGATCAATCACCACTGTGCTACTTACTACAAAAGCTCCAACTCACAAACCCTGTGAATCATCAAGTTCTAAATTCCTGGCATGCAACACATTTGGGATATCATTTTAGGGAACCACAGCTGCCGTTTGAACAAAAGAAGAAAAAAGAAATAACTGCTCCCTTTAGGCGCCCGTGAGTATGGTGAGTATGCAACAACATCACTTCAAATTGTCTCCTTTTCATTCACGCCAGATCCAAAACTGAAAACTGTGAATCTGGCTCAACTCTGGCTCATTCCACCTTGTTGATGGGTCTGCTAAGTATATTCATTTTCCTCTGGACTCTTGAACAAGAGCTATCCTGTGCCCCAGCTTCACCCACAGTCCACCAGCTGGAAGTGGGGATGACCATTGATTCCATAGCATTTGCTGATTCTGGTTATTTATTTCCTTCCTTAAAGGCCTACTGAAGCTCTTTCTAAAGAGAACAAGTTAATCCTTCTGCTATCCATCTTAGTTCAAAGGGATGTTGGAACTTCTTAAACCTTAATACGCATTTGTGCGCCCCGAGGATCTCCTTAAAATGCAGGTTCAGAAAGCCTGGGTTGTACCTGAGGGTCCCCACTCCTAGAGAGTTCCTCGGTGAAGCTTGCTGGCGGCCAGAGGCCAGAGAGATATTTATCAGGCTCAGGACTTCCTTTTCTGCAGGCAACCTGGCAATTTTGGATATAAAGCAACAGACCATCTTGTTCACAGCCACATTATTCATTCAAAGTGGAGTATTGATTGAGAGTTTCACAGAAACCCTTGTATTTTTATGTCTGTCAGTGTATGTATGATAAAGGTGGGATGAGTCGTTTGCCACAGCTAATCTTCCAGTTAGACTGGTTTACCCAGTCTAATCCATTATACATCTCACCTTATCTGGGCACCATTGTTTATGTTCAATACACATTTTGGTTATTTATATTGAGTTGCCACAATTCATAAGCCTGGGTCAACAACTCATATGTAGCTCACTGGAACATAAAGGCAGAAATGGATGTAACAGGTGAATACTGTGGTCCACCATGGCCTGCGCAGCCATTGCAAAGGAGACTCCAGGAAGAGCATGGGCTCTGGTTCTGGGGTCTGGGCGGGTGACTAGAGGGCTGAGAAATACACACACAGCCACAAAGGAAAAGAACCTGAAAGTGGGCGGGGTAACATCACCAACCACACACCCCTGCAGGGGTCCATTGCTAGAAGGCTTGATGGACCTCAGTCTGGGGCAGCAAAGCTCTGCCTTCATTTTGGAGTAGAGGGGATCTTCCCATACCTATCTGATTAGACCCTTGAATGTTTCTAGAAAAAAGTAAACACTAATATTTTCCAATTTGGGCCCCAAATTGAAGCAGAGTGCTAAAGCCACGGGACTGCTATTCAAAGATACATACCTTGTAACATACCTTGTAACAATAATGGGACAAGCTATACTTTTGACAAAAATCTTTGCTGAGCCAGCTGCATTGAGAAGAATGAACTCACCAGGCATGGTGAGTTCACATACACGGTGGCATACACCATTAACCCCAGCACTTGGGAGGTAGAGGCAGGAGGCTCATGAGTGAGAAATGAGCCTAGGCTACATTACTAAAAAGAGAAAGTGTCATGGTTTGATCCAGGTGTCCCCCACAAACAAATGAATGTGTTCTGAATGATTGATCCTCAGCTGATGGCAGTTTGGGTATTAGAATCTCGCTAGAGCTGTGTTGTTGGGGGTGGGTTTATGGGATTCTTAACCAGCATCCCCTTGCCAGTGTTTGGCACACCTTCTGCCACTGTTTGCAGTGCTGTGGCAGAGGTGATGTCCACCCCTCTGCTCATGCCATCGTTTTCCCTAGCAGGATGGAGTCTCCCCTCAAGTCCGTAAGCCTAACAAACCCATTCCTCCACAAGCCTCTTTTGTTTGGTTTCTTTCTGTGCAGCAACAGAGTAAATTGACTACAAGAGAAAGTAAACTCAGAGGCATGATTCTCAAGGTGAAACCACTTTCTGGCAATGTGTGTTTGCTAGTTAGTATTTCATTGTCCAATCAGATGACACTATCATTGAATAGAGAATTAACCAGCACTTGCCTTGTGAGAAAAAAAAAATAATAAAACTGCACTCTGCCTTTTCGTTCTTCTTGTTACTGAAACCTTTGCTGCAGAGAAAACTTCCCTGTTTGCAAATAATTGTTCTGTGCCTGATGAAGTGGACTCAGGAAGAAGTGTGAGGATCACACTGACAGAATACTATTAGGGGGTCAGGGAGGTCTTTCCTAGGCAAATAAGCATGTCCACCCACACTCTGCTTTAGGCAGAGAAAACCTAGACCCTAAGACACCTCTGACCCTTATTCAACAACTACTTAATGAGTGTCCATAATGTACAGATCACTTTCCCTGCCCCGTGAGCTTCACATTCAAGCAGGAGGCAGGTTATGCTATGTAATGTATTAGTGAGACACAGTGCCATGAAATGGGAGAAGGGCAGTGGTAAAGAGCTTGAGAATGTCAGATGGACAGTAATCTGAAGGTTAGAATTTTCAGAAGGATGATCACGGTAGAAGAAAGGTAGCATTTGAGCAAAGGCTTGATGCAGGTGACAGGAGATAGATATCTTCCAGGAGGAGTTTCCAGACTTGTCTGGAACATTCCAGTGTAATGGGGAAACAGCATGAGCAAGGGGAGAACTGTAGAAGATGAGTTAAGAGTCTAGTGAATTGGGGAGTTTGGGCGGGCTAATGTGAAGACTTTGGTTTCATTCTCAGTGAAGTAAGAACCAAGTACAGATCATCACCAGGGCTATAAGCAACAATGGAATCCAACTTCTAAAGGAACACTCTGGCCACTTTGTGAAAATTAACTGTAGTGAAGTAATGATAAAAATGAAGACTTTGGGTCCACTATTGTTGCATAACAATTAGTAAACCTCAGTGACATAAAGGACAAGGATTTATTTAGCACATGTGTCAGGTGGAGGTCTGCTGAACTAGGCTGAGCCCCGCTGGACTGGTGTCACTGGTCCACCGCTTCTGCTCCCCTTCCCACCCTCCTCTGAGGACTGGAATGTTCTTTTCCTGGGAATCATTACCATTAGGGTTAGCATCTTAAATGTAATCTTGATTTAACATTAAAGTTGCATATGCAATAAGACTGTGGTCACTCAATGTAATTTTTGGCTTGCCATGTAAAGAACGGACAGCGAGGCTTTCATCCTTGACTTTGAAAATGCTCTGAACATGAAGAAACAGGAGCTCACAGAGAGTGTGACAGTCAGGTGTCTGCAGGGACCACCCCTACCCTTCCAGCCCCTCCCCTTGAATGGGAGGTGTCTAGTTAGAGCTACAACCTAGGTGCTAAAACTGATTGGTCAAATATAAACCAATCAGCTGTCTCTCTGACTCACCTGGGGAGGACTTAAAACTAACTTCCCTAGAGGAAGTGACCCTCTTCCCCCACATGGCAATGGAGTAGAAAGACTGCTGACCCAGGTCTCAGTGAGGTAAGGCCTATACCCCTACTCCAGCTGATGGCTGGGGTAGGGGGGCAGGCTCCAGACTTTTTCTCTCATGAATCTCTCTTTCTCATAAAGGGAGCTTTCTGTTATCTTTTCTTGGGCTGTTTATTTAACTAAATACTATAAGTTTTGTTAACTCTCTGACATGAGTTCTCCCCACACTGGTAGCGGGAGAGCTCTGTAACTTCCCACATGGTAACTGGGAAATTTCCCCATCCAACTCCTCTTTTCCTAATTTACTAATTAGAATAAATGTGTAATTAAAATTTAATTCTGTCCCTGTGTACAATTCTTTGGCATTAAGGAAGGCCCCCTTTCAGAAAAGGGGACATCACCAAGGATTGCTTCCTTGGTATACACGTTGCAGAAACTGGTCCAAAGGAAAATGTTGTCAGGCCCTTCCAAGACCTTATTCTAGATGCTAAGGTTAACTATTATGGTTAAGGTTATTCACCAACAGCTCACAAATACTAAATTGTTCATGAGTTAAGAAATGTACAAAAAGAATTCTTATGGCACTCACCCAAGCGAACTATACTTCTTTGTCAATATGTAAATTATTGGACAAATTAAGTTTTTAAGGTAAAGGTTACTTACTGGTATTAATTTTCTAAAATAAGGTTCTCACATCTAAAAAAACATTGTGAGTTTTAAAAAGATGGTTTCTAATTGTTTATACTAATGCTACCAGATGGTCATCATTGGACTTATATAACTCAAAGGTTTAATTTCAGCCATTGTGACTTCTATCCTCCTATTAGGTAAATAGGTTGAAGGAACTTAAGTTAAGCTTTTATAAAATTCCTGTCATGGATAAAACATAAAAATTGTCTTATGTTTGTAAGAATCTCTACTATATATCAGGCTAGTTAGTGCCTAAAGTTAAACTAACAACATTGGTTGTCAAAGGTTTTCTCTCTCAAAAACAGATTCACCAAGAATTATATTAACATTCAGCTATACTGAATTCACAGGACCAGATTCTACCCTATTGTGAGTAATCACAGAGTCTCTATCTAGGATATTATTTCAACAATTGTCTTATTTTGTGTACTTAAACTAACTCTTTCAAACATATTCTTGCTTCATGACACTGACTGCCAGTAGTGACCATCTTTATAACTTATCACTTCAAATATGATCCTTATATTACATATCATAGTTATATGTTCAGTTCCTGAACAGCCTAATCCTATCACTTCAAAAATCAAAATACCATATTTTATTTTTTATGCTTTATGTATATCTGTGTTTGTGCTCATGTGCATGTATGCATATGTGTGTGTCCATGCCTGTGTACATATGTGCACATGAGCACAACCTTAGGCATCATTCATCAGGAACACTGGCCACATGTTTTTGTTTTATTTTTACTCAGGACTCACTGACCTGGAGCTGGGCAAGTTGGTTAGACTGGCTGATCAGTGAACTCCAGGAATCTTCCTGTCTCCACCTCCCCAGCACTGGAGTCACGAGCACATACCACCACACCTGGCTTTCTTTTCTTTCTTTCTTTCTTTTCTTAATGTGGGTTCTGAGGACTGATCCAGTTCCTTGTGAGCACTTTATTGGCTGAGCTATATCTCTAGTTCCCCTTTTTTCATACTTTTAATGTTGGAGATGAGACATCAGAATTTTTAAGAAACTATTATCAGAGAACTCCATCTCTGGAGGTAGCAATTTTTAACACAATTTTCTTCTGAGGTCAATACATGGCTTACTAACAGGTATATTTAAAAGCCACATGTAAATATTATGACAGAATTAGAAGAAAAATGTTAAATGAAATCAAATAGTAAATAAAGAAACCATTCACCATCATTCTCTTTGTTGTCACATGCAGATTTGCACAATGGAACTCACAGCTATCAGGCTGGACAGCAAGATGGGGAGAGAATGGGCTCCGCGATCTGGATTCCTATTCTACTCAGGGATCCAGAACTCCCTGCCACATCCCTTCATTAAAGACATCATTCTGAGTGAAGTGTTTAAAATTCAGAGAACTCTATGCTGGGAAAAGCAGTGGACTATAAAGCCATCTCATCTGTGGTCCAAACACCATTGAACTGGGTATGGCTACACCAGTGAAAGACCATAAACTACAGCTTGTCATGAGACTAAATGATTATGACTTCCAGTTTGAAAGCAATTTAATTTGCTGAGAAAGCAATGCTGACTGTTTTCCATGAAAACAGTAGGGTACAAGTAGACCAAATGCCTGCTAGGTAGCTCATAAATTGCTCACATTTTGAGAAACATGCCAAAAAGCTACAAGCAAATCCAATTCATTCGGTGGCCTACCACTAAGTACCTTCAACAGTTAGCTTGGGGTGAAGCACAGAAGGCTTTCCATTTGAAGAAAAAATATTCCTAATAATTGTCAACCCATAATTTCCAGCTGTACCAATAAGCCAAGAGAGTTATAGGAACAATGAAACAAGAGCAGCCATGCACAGAGTGGCCCATGCCATTAAAAGAAAGAGACATACCACTCCATTTGGCTGCTCCGTCAGATGCTTTAGTCATCACACTGCCAAGTGACAGATCCTCCCTCTAACACACACTGGACCCAGCTTTCTCTGAGCATGGAAACAGGGGGATTGCTAGGCATCTCTGTCCATTCAGCCACACTTCGTGAGCACTTACAGTAACCTTAACCTCAAGACTGATCACTCTAGGGGCAAACTTTCCTCCCTCTTGTGCAATTAGCCCATTGGTGCATCGGCCACTGTGAATTGATTTTCTGGCCAGCAGCAGAGAAAGTCAAGTTGGAATACTAAAAGCAGGTAGCACAGCTGGGAAAGATTGTAGGCAGCCCTGGGTGGATAGGAGGCTGGGCCTAAAGATCTCTGAATAAATATTGGTGCCATGGGATTCAGGACAACAATTTGAGCCATTTGTCATGTGAGTAAGGTGCAGCCACATCCATAGATGATGGTCCCTTCTCCTCCCTGGACCTCTTCAACCTTTCTTGGGACTTGTGAAACAGGTGAGGCAAAAGCTATGTTGTAGTTACGTTCCCATTGCTGGGCTAAAGCACTCCACCAAAAGCAGCTGGTAGGAGGAAAGGATTGATGTTGGTTTATAGTCTTGAGGGGAAGCTTCATGATGGCAGGGGAAAACATGGCATGTGCAAAGACTGGACATCATCTTGGCCACAGCAGCAAGGATGAGTGAGCTGAGTTCTGGAAAGAGGGATCTGGCTGTTAGATCCCAAAGCCTGTTGGCAACAACACACCTCATCTGAGCAAAGCTCCAACCTCCCAAACTTCCATCAGCTAGGGGCCAAGCATTCAAAACACATGAGTTTATGGAGGGTATCTGATTCAAACCGCCACAAGCTGGTAGTGATGAGAAGGAAGGGAGGAAAAGACCAAAGACAATCATGTATGCCTAGCCCCTGAAGGACAGGGAGGACATCGTGTTTTCACTCAACACAATTACAAGAAAAAAAGCCCCAGTCAACCCCAGATAGAATAGAAGTTGACTGAAATAGAATAAGAAATGTGGGAACCAAGCCAAGCAAAGCTGAGTTAGCAGGGCACAGAGAAGACAGAGGTGCTGGGGCTGAAAAGTCATTATCAGCTGAATTGGCTCTAAATGTCCAAATTGTTTCTTTGGGGTTTTTTCTTCCAAATTTGACCTTCCTTCAACCCCCCTCCCCACAAAAAAAAGAACCTTTGGGATTTTTTTTTATACTGTGCAGAACAAAGAGACCCATCACTGAATTTCCTAAGAAGCTGGATTTATATGTTACGATACTCCTAATTTCAGTACTTGCTACCCCTCTCCTCTCAGGAATTTGGGAGGAAACATGAAAGCATGTCTTCTGAGTCTTTCCTTGTGCTCATGGGAGGGTTTCCCATGAGGAGAGCAGGCATCTCTGCTCAGAGGTTGAGACTGTCCCACACATGGAGGAGACACAGCAGGGACCATGATGCCCAGAACCACTCAGAAAAAACGTGCCCTGCAAGATACCACCAGTAACGCCATCCATATGCATGAGTTCAGCCATCTGTGAGATAAACCCAAAGATTGTAGATGTTCAGTCATCTGAAGAGATTGGGAACATTCAAAAACTCCAATCAAGGGGACCAGGGTGTAATTTCTAAGAAACAAAATTCTACTTTGATTGTAATTGAGATAAATAAATCCTAATCAATTACATTGTACCAAGTTTAAGAACAGACTTTGGAATGTAAGGGGGAAGGGTTGGCCTGGAACACAGAGAGAGGAGCCCACAGAGCCAGGAGTCTGTCCTAATGGGAAAGACACCAGAGCAGGTGTGGTCGTACAGGGCTGGAACATCAGGTTCCCAGGACCACAGGTAAGGAAGAAAAAACCCCAGCTGTGTTCTGAACTCCCAGTCCTGAAGCACTCAGAGCAGCTCCCCCAACCCCACCACCAATAAATCCCACATGTTCACTTCACGGAATATTTCCTATTTAAGAAAAGTGTCATCATTCGAAACAGCTGTTCTTAATTAAATATCTTTAGCATTCTTTCATGTATTAATACTTCCACTTGATGTGGTTTCATGGCTACTAAGCAACTTTCTGAGGGTAATTTTTCTTCCTTTCTAGAGGAAAAAAAAGTTTCCAAATGGCAGTATAAATTCCGACTGCCAGCCCCATGCACACACTCAGTGACAGATGTCACTGAGACCAGGTTCTTCCAGGTTGAATTGCTCCCAACAATGCCAATGCCACCCTCCAATCAGGCTCAAGACCCATCTCTGGTGAAGTCACACCTCTGAGGCTCTCAGGGACCCACCAGCTGACCCACTCCTTTATTCAACGACAACATGCAAGTCTAAATTAAATGGTTAGCTTGAGTCAGTCAGCTGATAAGAAACCTACCACCACAAAGCCCAGTGAACGAGCAAACGGACTGTGCTTACCTCTACCCCATGGTAACAAGGCAACTAATAATGTGACACAGGAGGAAAACAGTCCTGTATGTTGGGGACAGGGTTTTTGAGAGTTTACCCAAACCAAAAGTTATTCTCTATTCTCTCATGAAACCATGAAGTCCATCCACATGGAACAGGAAAAGTCAGTTGTATGCACATGACTGAAGTACATGGGGACAGGTGTTTGTAGAACAAGGAAAAGAACTCGCTACATCTAATCCTTGAGGTAGTGCATTGTGTTAGCTTCCCACTGCCACTGCTTACAGCAACACGATGGATTTTCTTACAGTGCCAGCAGTCAGTCCAAAATCAGCCACTGGCTTCAAGCCCAGGTGTAGGCAGAGCTAGTTCCTTCTGGAGTTCTGAAGATAGCTACCATATTCTGCTTCAAAAGGCTGCTCAAATCCTTAGCCATGGCCTTGCCTTGCCTCACTCAACCTGTTGCTTCCATCATGTTTCCTACCTCCGACTCCAATCTGCCTACTTATGACAATCCTGAGGTGGTGTTGAGTCCTTCTACATAACCTAGCACACATCACATGTCACCCTGCTGCTCACATCTGTAAGGTGACCACGCACAGGTGTCCAGGGACTATGAAGTGGGCACCTTTGGGAGCCATTATTCAGCCTACCGTAAGTGTTAGAGCCTTGGTGGGAACGGGAGTAACGGCACAGTGGTATGAATCCGTGCAGCTGATGAACCTTAAAGGTTGACTCTGAGTGATTGCATTCTCCAAGACAGAGAAGTCTAAATTGAATAACAGCTCTGAGGAAGCTACGTGTCTGCAGTGGGCCTGCATGCACCAGTGTGGAACACGGGTCACCACAGGTCACAGGGGCTAGGCAATGCCCAGGAGATGATTCTGATAGGGCCAACAAACACCAGGTCCATGTTCTACCAGTAATTGACACCAGATCCTGAAAAAGAAGAAGCATTTATTATGTTGATGATCTTCATGTCTCTCTCTCCAAATATATATATCATATATATATTTATATATCCTAGAAAAGAGTTATATTGTATTCTGCATTCTTAATCCCCCATTTTTTTCTCTTCCTTTTGATTTTCTGGGTGTGTGGAATGTATGGAGTGAGCATGTGTGTGTGCAGGTGCACATACCCCATGCGCATGTGTGTGGAGGCTACAGAAAGATGCCAAGTGTCCTCCTCTAGCACACTTCTGACTAATAAGGCAAAAGACAGTGTCTCTCACTGTTTTTCAGTTCAGTGGGCTGAACAGTGTCCCCTCAGCATTGAGGTTACAGGCATGCGTGGCCATGCACAGCTTTTCATAAAATCAGGTGCTGGGAATCCAACTCATGTCCTCGTGCTTGAGCAGGAAGTGCTTTTGCCCACTGAATCATCTCTTCAGTCCTAATGACCCCTTCATGTTGTCTTTATAAAGTCCTGAGCAGCAAATCTTTAGATCTTATGACACTAATAGTCTGCCCTAATGTGTACATGGTTCATTTTCTTTAGGGTATTAGAGAAGACTTCATGTTATCCCAAGTTCATTACCTTGAGTGTGTTCCAAGGTCTGGGGTCACGGCCACTCAACCTTGCTGCCTGGTCATGAACAAGGGATGGGGGTGAAGAGAAAGATAGGAGGAGCTGAGGCAGATGTGCAGGAAGTGGTCAGGTTGCTGATCACCCCTTCACTTGAGAGTCTTTAATCCTCAAAGACTGTTCTGCAACTGAGTGATAAAAACAAGAAAATAATTTTTTAAATCACAGTTTGTTATCAGATTATTGTGTGGGGCCACCACCATGCTGGCCACACTGAAAGTGACCATATGTTCCTGGCTCAAGATGTCCCATCTCCTCTTCTGTCCATTATCCCCAGTAGCTCTTCAGCCCTCACATGGTTACTGTCTTCCTCTTTTTATGAACTGACTTCATCAAAGGCCTGTGGAAAGACTAAATAAATTATAACCACTAGTTCCTTTTATCCATGACTATATCTTAAGGTTTTCTGACAGGTTCAAGAGGCATAATCTTTCTCATGTAAAGACATGCCAGCTTATTCCACTCAGATTCTACCCATTCTCTTGTTTCAGAAGACATTTAAGTGATTCCGTCTGCCTTGGACGTCTCAGCCTCCCTACAGAGGAATTTTATCTTCTGCTTATAATTCCCAAGGATAAGCCATCCTTTTTTTCAGCATCTGCAGAGTATAAGAACTATGGCTTAAGTTAAAAGTAGCACAGAGTTCTGCCATATTTGCCCATAGTTCTGCAAAGCCAACTCTTCAGGATAAAGTGGATTCATACCAAATTAGCAAAATAACCAAGATTATTGATTCTTAATTCTGTTCACCCATTAAAATCATTCAAGATTTATGAAAGAGCCGTGCCTGAGCCTTACTCTAAACCAGGGAACTATAAATCTCTAGAGTTGAAGCCTAAGTTCTAGAATTTTCTTTTGAATGTGCAGCTGAGGTAAGAGAGTAACCGTAGAGAAGATTTGGGGTTCTAAGGGTGCTGGGCCCAGGTTAGCATTTCTTATTCATCTGCAGGCTTCTGTCACCTGGAATAGATACGTGCACAGGTCTGTGACAATGTGTAACCCACTCAGGGCCATCTTGTGTGCCTATGCACACTGACCTTATGAGTGAAAGGATCCTAGGGTTGGCTTTACAGAAGATCAGACCACCTGTGTCTGTGAGGGAAAAAGAATTCTGTCTAGTCACAAAGGACAATGACAAAGGAAGTATGTCATGAAAAATAAATCAATCAAAAAATCAGACTATGGGTACAGTTAGCAAAACCTTGAGAAACAACTTGAGATTGTATTTGCTGGTCCTCATGTACAGGCTCCATTGCTGCAGGCCTTTGGGCAACTGTCTTGTCCTCCCCCCCTTGCCAAGTTCACCCTCTGAAAGAATAGCACAGGCTTCTTAGTACTTGAGATGCTTTAAAGAAACATAAGGCATTAGCTACCATGTAGAATTCATGGTTGGTCATAATAACTGAATGATAAAAAAATTGTCAAGGAGAGAGTGGATGATGCATGCTGCTTTTATTTCCCTCTCCCTCTTTTTAATTTTGTCATTTAAAGAAACAAGAGAAAAATCCTGAAGATTCACCTGACTAGGCAAAGGATATATTATAACTCCCTCTGTGTGCTGAAGATAAATGCTTTGGAAAGAAAGTCGATAAGAGCTACTCAGAACTAAATATGTTCCGTGTAAATTGGAGATTCAGAAATCTTAACAATCTGTTAAAAAGGGGTAAAAACCCACAAGCTTTCAAAGACCGCTTCAGATCTACAGATAGAGTCATGTTGTGTCAAAATTTCCTTTTTGGTTCACAGAACAGGAAACAGCAAGGGAAAATAGTGTGGAAAAGATAACACTAGCGATTGCAAAGGTCCTTAACCATGCACTCTGGCCCATAAACACTGAACAGTAAGGCCAGTGGAAGAGATGGGTCAGAGCTGACATCAACACTGCTTGACACTTGTCCTAAATTCCTCAGTCCTCCTAAGACAAGTAGTTGATAAGGTGACTTAACTCCTCAAGGTGACCTTGACCATCAGAAAGACAGAATCTGGGAGAGAGAATGTTATCTCTTTCTAGGCCCCAGGGAGCTGGCCTGAGAGGGCAATGTCATGTGGATTCTAGAGAGTACAATGACCCAATGGGCTGTCCTCCATGGGGACAGCTGATAAAGAGCCCAAGCAGTGTGTCATAATTTACAGTTACCTAGAGCAAATGGCCATTGTGTCTTAGAGAACAACCTGGTTCCCTCTTAGATTTCTAGGGACATAATGATTAGCATCTTAGCCATTCTTTACTTTCTTCCTCCATCCACCCTTTCAGGAAGGGTATATTTCTATTGTATATATTATATATTTCTATTGTGTGCCAGATTACTTTCTTATTACTGGGACAAAACACTCAACCAGAAGCAGAATTTAAGCAGAAGAGAGGGTTTATTTTTGGCTTAGGGTTCCAGAGAGTAGAGCCCATCATGGCAGGGAAAGGATGGCAAGAATGAGAAGCTGGTATCATGGCATCACGTAAGCAGGGAGGAAGTAGAAGGAGCATAGCGGCAAGGCTGGACTATGAAATCTCCAAGGCCCACCTCCAGTGTTGTCATCAGCCACACACCACTGGGATGAATCTCCAGACCAGGCACAGTTTTGGGAGGAAAGTATTTATTGAAATAACAGATCCAGGGGAAGTTTCAGAATGGCGAAAGAGGCTGACCCCCTTTCACAGATCCAAGCAGAGAGAGACCCATCACCAGCACCTCTAAAAGCAAGCAAGCACATTCCAACTCCAACTAACAAAAAAACAGCAGGACCTTCAGGCCTGACTCAGACTGCTCTTTGCATAGGTATCACTGGAATCTTACATTCACCTCAGAAATACCTTAGGGCTGAAGGTCAGGCCAAGGTGACACCTTCTCCAGCCAGGAAGCTGGAGAGAAACCTTTACACTTTTGAATCTATTGGGGAACATGCAATCAAACTACCACCCCCAGTGACACACTTTTTCTATCAAAGCTCTACCTCCAAAAGTTTTCATAGCCTTCTGGTACCCCACCACCATATGAAGATTAAGTATTCAAATCCTCTAGGCTCTCGGGTTGTTTTGCATTAAAGTCAGCACACCAGACTTAATGCTAAGTATAGTGATGAAGAGCTAAAGAGCAACAAATTCCCTTCACTTAAGGAGTGTGTCCAGAGCTGGGATTAAGACCTAGGATGCAGGGAGCAAAACCTGGCCTAGATCTCAGGGCAGAGTCAAAGCTTCTGACAGCATCCACTGAGCAGAACTGGATATTGAAGAAGTGAGTAACCCAAGGAAGAACACCAGGGCAAAGTGCCTACCATAGAGAGGAGGGTGGTGCCCATCTCAGGAAGAGCCTTCCAATGGGGCTACAGCATAAGAAACTACAGACAAACAGGTAAATGGGAAGGGATGAGCGGGCTGGCAAAACCAGGAAGGATGCTGCCGGCAGGTTCAGAGCTAAGGTGTTCAGAGGAGACACTGGAGGCTTTGAGCAGGGTGGGGTGAAGAGCTAAGGGCTACCACGGATGGACTGGAAAACACAGAAAATGGCAGTGAGGAAGCTAGTTAGGAATGCTTATTATAGTAAAACTGTAGAAGCCCAAGGCCTCAAGACAGGAGAAGGAAAGGCAAAGCGAAGAGGCAGGGGATGCTAGGGAATTCAGCTGGACATGAAGAGGCAGACTGAAAGGAGCTTGAGTGAGCCCTCTGTCTCCAATGAAAGGCTGGCAAATCATGGTAAGATAACCACCTTGGAGAAAACATGCAGCTGGCTGAGGACAGTGCGTTGGGTTCTGTTAGCAGATGAATTGACAGATCTGGGCTTGGAAGACAGGCTTGAGCAATGCAAAGAGAAGATTATGTATGCAAGCAAGCTGTGAGATGGGACCTAGGGCTTACGGTGATGGAATCAAAAACCGAGTAAGGAAGTAGTGAGGATCAAGCCTGGCCGCTAAACATACCAATGTGGTGACCACTCGCTGAACACTCAACAGCAGGTGCCTCATAGACATAGCTATGAGTGAGGATCTCGTGTCACCTTCTAAACAACTGAGTGATGTCTTTCATGACTTCTCATTTCTCTAATTAACACACAGATTCATAAAGTGTGACAAACCAGCCCAAGGTAACAACATAGGAAATAAACGAGCCAAGTTTTGAAGTTCCCCTTAGGAGACAACAGAGCACACCCCTTAACTAATGTATAGTGCTCCTAAATACTAGGGCTGCTTACACACACACACACACACACACACACACACACACACACACACACACACACACACATGTATGCTTGAGGCAGCAAGAACACTGCATTCCCACCAGCACGAGAGCGGCCTCGTCCACAGCCTACGTCCAGGCAGCGAGTGCAGCGTGGAGAACAGACGTCAGGTTGTCTGTCTTTCCTCTCAGCTATCACAAGCACTCCCTGACATTTTACTCAGCTTCAAGCCACTTGGAGAAGAACTAAGCAAGGTGGGTGGTCCAGGGACTGAGGTGCCCAGCAACCACAAACGAAGGCAGCAGCCTGGAACGAAGGTTCTCACATGATGACACATGCCCTCTCTGGAGATCCATGTCTCAACAAGGAAGTCTGGTCTTCGGCCTGATTTGTATTTTCCAGTTTTCAGTGTTCAGATGCAGACATGGCAGGGGCTTGGCCCCATCTCAGAGAGGTCCTGCACCCTGCTGAAGCTTCCCCCAAAGGAAAGGCCTGTGTGCTTGTCAATTTCACATGGCTCAGCCCATCCTGTCAGCTCTGGAACTGACTTTTTTAAAGGTGAGTATTTTTTTTCACAAGACTAATCAACTGGCCAGATTCTCTCTCTCTCTCTCTCTCTCTCTCTCTCTCTCTCTCTCTCTCTCTCTCTCTCTCTCTCTCTCTCTTTCTCTCTTCTTCTTCTTCTTCCTTACTCTCTCACACACACCCTTTTCTTTCCAACAAAGTCTTACTGCTTTGGTGAAGAGTTCAGTGAAGCAAAAACAAAAGCAGGAGGTGACAGACGGCACAGCATTTGTCCAATTAGCAGTAAGAAAATTAAAGGCGTCGATAGTGACCACTCATGCTGAACAGACCGCTCAGCAGAGCCTCGCTCCTGGTCTCTGTGGTCTAAGGAGAATTGTTCACACCATGAGTGACCTGCCTTCCCTCCATTTTAGCACATCACCCTGCCTCTGCCCAAGCAGTGTAAATGCTAAGCATGGAGTTTGACCAAGACACAAACTGCTGAGCCATTCAGATGCAACATATCCCGCTCCTGGCTTTAATATATTTTTAAAAACCCATGTGTGCCTTAGGTAATCAAAATAGCCTTGCCCATGGCCTCTGAGTAGCAAACTCCTGGACAAGGATGTTCATATTGTCAGTTTCAACTATGTTAAATGCATGGTTGCAAGATGGATGTGGGGATTCAGTGAGGATTTAAAGATTCTCAAAATGTTCCCCTACCTATGCTATTTCTGCAAAAAGACATAGGAACTGAGGTGAGTGTAAGCTTGACACATCATCTGAGCCATGCTAAGGCAGTGTGGGGTGAGTAGGGGCAAGAAAGAAAAGTAAGGGCTGGGGAGATGCTCAGTGGTTAAGGTACTTGCCTCCGGTGCCTAAGGCCCCGGGGTTCAATTCCCCAGGACCCACATAAGCCAGACCAGCAAGGTGATGCCCCTAGTGTATTCACACACACACACACACACACACACACACACACACACACTCTCTCTCTCTCTCTCTCTCTCTTTCTCTCTCTTCTCTCTCTCCCTCTGCTTGAAAATGAATAAATAAAATATTTTTAAAAAGAAGAAAAGTAATGGCAAAAACATTGTGGGAAGGCCCACAAAGAAAGCATTAGGACCTCTAAAATATTGGTTTTACTTTAAATGCCATGGAAAGCTATGCTGGTTAAAGTCTTTCTCAAAAAGTAGAGTATAAAAATCAAATCAAATTGCTCAACGATTTGACCTGTGGCCTGAAGGGCTTTATTGGAAAGATATTGTCACTCTTCAAGGGCTCTTCATGAAGGAACAGGCTGGCGTATTAGCAGATGATGAAGTGGACACATCTCTGACATAGTTTTTAAGTTAGAATAGATGCTTTGTGAATGGAGACAGGAAAAATGGGTAAAAACAAAGCATCAAGAGTGACTCCATAATTTTGGGTTGAAACAAATTAGTGGCTGGAGGTTCCATTTATCAAGGTGAGGAAGAAGAAGGAATGAGTGGGGCTAGGAGTGTGAGTGGGGTGTTTGAGCGTGCAGATTTACGATACTGAGAAGTAGCCAAAGGGAGAAGTAAGAACGACAGCTGGACAGATGAGTCTGGTGCTCAGACGAAGTGTGTAGAAGGACCTAAGTATTGGAAGTCAGTAAGATTATGGGCTTGGTGACGCACACCTGCAACCTCAGCACTCAAGAGCCTGAGGCAGGAGAATTACACATTCCAAATCAGCCTGAGCTGCGTATTGAAACGCTGTCTCAAAAGAACAAAGTAAATGGGCATAAATTTGACTTTTTGACACAGTCACGAATGCCTACATTCCCCAACACTCTTCCAACTTCCTGAAATTCCCAACACTCTTCCATCTGCCTGAAGCAAGAGGATCAGGAGTTGAAGGCCAGCTTAGACTATTTGTCTCTGAAAGAAATCAAAGCAAACATGCAAAAAAAAAGTGTACATGAGGAAAAGAAGATTTAATCCAAGCTCTATGAAAGTGAGAGACTAAGTCGAGCTGGGATGTCAGCCAAGAACAGTAAGAAACAAACCAAACGTGGAGCAAAGAGAAGTGGTATTTCAAGGCATGGATGGTCAGCTGTAGCAAAATCATCCGAGACACTAGGAAAATGATGACAGAATGAAGCTGTGATCAGCCTTACATAAAAGTTGCTGGTCACTTTGACAAGAGCCTCTAAAGTGGCCTGGTGTGGGCAGAAAGTAGATAGAAAAAGGCTGAGCAGTGACTAAGCAGTAAAGGTGTGAAGTTGGCTAGTGGAGAAAACTTATAGATCATTGGCTAGGAAGAGGTTGAGAAAACACAGAAAGGAAATAGCAATAACTGAGCAAAAGTATTGAACATCTCTTAATGGAAACATTGACTATGACCCATCAATTGTCTCCGGGCCCTACAACAACCCTACACGGTGTGATTTCTATTTTACATAAAGTTAGTGAAACTAAGAACCATGGCCAAAATTCATTTTCCATGCTGCATGATAAATTGCACAAATTTAGCAGCATAAAACAATATACATTTGTTCTTACACAGTTTGGGGGTGGTGAAGAAGCCAGGAATGGCGTTAGCTGGGTCCTTTGCAAAGCTGCCATCAAGGTGTCAGTCAGAGGTGTCATCTGGAGGCTCAACTGGAGAAGGGACAACCTGTAAGCTCCGCAGGTTGATGGCTGTAGAATTCAAGAAAGTGTGCTTCTTCAAAACCAGCACTGGAGACTGCAAGGTATGAAATCTTGTATAACCTAACTGTGGATGTGCCATCACCATTACCACATCATGTAATGTAACCACAAGAGTGACAACCCATAACCTTTGCCATACTCGGTTGCTTAGAAGTAAGTCACAAAACTCAAGAGCACTCAAGGGATGAGAACGACACAAAGCCTGCACGCCAGGAGGCAAGGGCCCCACATACCCGAGAGTGCCCAGTTCCCACACATATGTCATGAGAGAAACTGTTTTAATTCCAACACCCATTCTGTTTCAGTTTGACCATGTCACCTCACAAACATAAAGACAAATTTCTACAAGTACTGAGCCTTCTGAAAATGGGATATCCTGGCCATAAAGGTACTAGGCTCTCAATCACTCAAGATGCCCAGGTTAGGTTGGACTTTCATTGGTGACACACCTGACGTGGTTGAAGGGTTGGATTGAGGGGCAAATGGGGTGGAGGAAGTTACTGAGTCTAGCAATTTCACGGTGCTCCTCAACCTCATAGCTCTGATGTTTTTCAGGTAAATCATGGGATCGAAGAACGTTAAGGTCAGAAGAAATCACTGGGATGAAGCCCCCTACGCTTGGTTTAAAACACCAGGCTTGTTTCAAGCCCAGGGCAAGCTGTTGGTGATGAAAATACCTATATCCAAGAAGCTTGTCATCTAATTTGGAAACAGCAGCAAAAATGTAACAAAATGTACAATAGGCATGTGTTATGATGAAACCCTATGAAACTCTATTTAAGCTAGCCCATATATCCAGAGTCAAAGAGGAGTCTCAGTAAGGGGGAGCTGTGGAGACAAATGATCAGGTCAGATTCAGAGCAGTGGCATTACAGTACCTACAGAGTATCTGGGTGGTGATGCCTTATCCTCAAAGCCATTCAAGCAGAAAGGATCTAGCAGTCAAAGACCTGCCCTTCTTCATTCACTCCTTCTTTGCCTTATTTGTTATCTGCTCTCTTATAGGAGAGAATGAGGCAGAGAGAAGCCCTGAGATTTACAGAGTTCCTCCACCAGAGGCCACAGACACACCACCTGGGAAGGGAAGATGCCTTTGAGTTGAGGCACAAAATCTACTCACTGATTTTACCTTTAGCTCACTCAGCTCTTGTTCACTAGCCCCCTTTGGAAGGAATACAGAAATGAATGACTCTGCCAGCATTGCAAGAATTTGACAATGTAGATCAATATGTGGGATCAACCAGGACCAGGGCCTTGAGGCAGGTGATGTCATTGACAGACAGGTTTCAATACCAAAGGTGAAAACCAGGCAGAGGTGGGCAGTGGAGAAGATACCAGGAGAAACAAGGAGAGATGGAAAGGAGACCAGAGCTAGGAGCGTGCCCTTAAGATGTCCTTGCTCATTCTAGATGGCATCTCGGACCACTCTGGATAAGAATAAGCTACCCAGCTGCTGAATCTGCAGTCTTTCAAGACCATTTTCTCCATCAAGCAGTCTAGGCTCAGCGCCCATTCGTGAGTTCTTCAGGAACTGCAAGCATGTTGGCGGCCAGGATATAAAATCACTGACTCCCAAATTGGAAAAGAAGCTGACAAAATATAAATTAATCAGCATTTGTTGCCAAAATATAAGATTATTTTAACCTTACTAACTGTTCAGTTTAGTTTTCATAAGAATCGCATTACATCTAAGCAGTGTTTGTGAGGTAGATTTGCTCACCTTGCAAAATCTCTGAGCAAACAGGATGATTGCCAAGAAAGCATAGCAACTTGCCAATTAAGTAAGTTTCCAGTAGCCAGTTATTTCCAAAGAATCCTACGGAAATGTTTTTCTTGTTTTATAAGAAAATATATGTTTAATTTGGGCTTTGGGTGCATATTAATATAAATAATACTGTGTGGGCTATGAAAGCTAATATCCTCTTAATGGAGCAGGTCTTGCTGAAAACCTACAAACTGATCAAAGGAGAGGACTCAAAGTGACAGAAACAGATGAAAATAGTGGACATTTTAGGGTTTTACTCATAATCTAACAATAAAAGAAGCTAAAGGATTCACTCATTCAGCTCTACTCACTGAGCATAAACTATTATTTATGACTTTACTATCCTCAAAGATAGCAAGGCAATAAATCTGTACCTCGAAAAGAGCTTGCTAAGACACTCCCACCCCACCCACGAGGACAGGATTAGATGGGCCTAAGTAGACAAGCTTTCTGGAAAGTCCACCCTCACTCCCTCAGAGAGAATGAAGGAGATTTCACTTTGATTAAGTGCCTACTCCACCATCTTCTGTGCTAAGTGCTGCCCAGCCTTGATCCATGAATCCTCTGGCAGCTCTCCTAGGTCTTGTCTCTGAGGACTTGCCAGCTGCAGAAGTCAGCCAGCTAGCCAGTCAGTGGCCAGTTAGACTCCAAGGCCAGATCTTATCTGACCCTGCACTACACTCTTACACTCAGACACCCTTCCTGTGGGAAGCCACCCTGATCACTGGGGATCATTTCCCCAGTGCTTGATCACGCCATGCCTGAAAACTGGCTAAGAGGGTGACAGCCAGTGAGGGGATGAACTCCTAGTGCCGTAGTTCCTTGTCACCACCCAGGACTGGTAGCTCTCTGGTTCTGTGAGAGAGCCCAGGCCATAGTCACTTACATCCCTCTTAAAGATCCCTCTAGTCTGGGTTACTGGGCATCTAGGAAGCTTCCCATCGCTGCCCTCATCAAAACATGGTAGCTCTTCTGATGGTCAGATTTCCCATGGCTGCAGCAAGGCGATGCCTTAAGATTCAAGCTCCATCACCCTCCACCCCTGCTAAGCCTGTCGGAGAGCCACTTTCCTTCCTCAGAGCCTCCGTTCAGGTCCACTGCTCCCATCTTCCCACAGCCTAGTCAGCCTGAGACCTGAGGAACAGTGCTGGCCTCTCCCAGGCAGGTGGCCCAGCCAGCCTCTCCCCTCTTCCCTCCCACACCTACCACGTCTCTCAGCAATGCTTGGGCTTGGCTGTCTTCTAGGGCCTGGTAGCAGAAGCCCCAGGAATTCAGCTCTTCTAAGGGCCACTCCAAAACAGAACTTAGCTGCTCATAGCCAAGCACTCCCTTCCTGAACATACTGGAAGGATCCCCAGCTCCCACACTTATCTCGGGTGACCAGGCTAAGGGCCTCTGTGAGTGAGTGGAGAACACAATGATCATTTCTGCTTAGTTTGCTAACAGCATTTGGAGTGTTCCTCCTCAGTACCTAGGAGGGAATCTACCTTCCTCTCCTGGGGCAGCTACAGGGACCTAACAGGGCAAGGCAGAGGCCAAAGCAAAGAAAGCAAACAAAAGCTATCCTGTCTTTTAGTCACAGCCAGGGATCCAGTTGATGACAAAAACCCAATCACATGCCACTTACCAGGGTTATATCCTGAGGAACGCATCACTACTCCTAACTTCCTTCCCTGTGCAGATGTCATGGTGTGCACCTGCTCAGACCTAGCCAGTGCAGCAAGCTCCCAGGGTGGGCTCTTGCACTATCAGGAGACTCAGAAGCTGGCTGCCAACACAAAGCACTGCTTCTCAGGAGAGTCTGTTTGTTTGTAACACATTGCATATTGGTTGGAGTCCCATCAGGTAACTCTTATGTTCCCATTCCCCAGCCCCCATTCCACTGAGGGCCCTCCTGGGGTTATTGATATTCAAGGTCATGAATGCGCCAGCCAGTCTCTGCGGAGGACAATGTTTCGGAATACACCGTCCCGTCCTGAGGCTCTCACATTCTTTCCGTCCCCTCTTCTGCAATGTTCCCTGAGCTTCAGTGGGTGTATTATAAGTCTCCTTCAGTGCTGAGCTCTCAACAACCTTTGATTTTCTGCTTTGATGACTTTTGAGGCTCCTAGTGTCTACCACCATCTCCCTGGAGGAGGTTCTCAGGCTAGCAGTGAGCTGCACTCATATTTAATCTGCCACTTCCTCTGTAATGAGGAAATTTTAAGTACAAAGAGGATCCTCTAAAACAATGACCACAGCAGAGCACACTAACTCCATAAACTGGTAGCAGAGATGTTTATTACCATTCTCAAGGACTATGCCCTCTATGTAACTCTTTATGCTGTTCTCTCCTATTACTGACGGTGCCAAAGATTTGTCTATACCAGCCCATTAGCACAAACACAAGCCAACAGCAACCTCTCAGCTCCCTTATAGTCTTACAGGACTACATTGCATCTATTGTCTGTTGTTGATCAGTCGTTACCTCTCTCTCTCTCTCTCTCTCTCTCTCTCTCTCTCTCTCTCTCTCTCTCTCATTCATTTCCCCCCTCTCTCACTCTCTCATTCCCCCTTCCTAAGCTCTGTTGGCTTTCCTTAGCAGACACTATCTGTTTACCCACTCCTCTTTTCCTCATTGTTTCCAAGCCTCCTTTCCACTAGGCAGACTTGACCGGCCATGTCCCCTTCGTCCTGGGAGAATTTAGTACAGGATGATGCAAGAACGAGACAGAACTAAGTCAACCTTCAAAGCAGGAGGTCTCCACAAACGCCATCCTTTTAATCTACTTGGAGTTTGTTTTTGTAAATGATAGTAGATAAGAGAACTCTAATTTTCTTCCAGATGGAGAGCTTGTTGTACTCACACCGATTATTAAGCCATTCTTCCAGCACTGAATTGAGATAACACATTTTCATATACAAAGTCTTATATAGAATGGGATCTATTTCGAATCCCCCATCTGTGCCAGCCCTCGGCCCTGTGCATGGATGGTGAGGGGATATTGTCAAGCAGCTGCTGTGTCACTGTGCTCCTTTCACACTGTCACTGGCTGTTCACAGGTTGGTTTGCCCCAGGAGAAACTTAAGATCTTTGTAATCATTTACTGTCCCCAAAATTCCTCATAGGAATTACATCGGGGTTGTGTTAATATGTTAATATTGGCATGATTCCTTTCCACACCTTGATTTCTTCTATGTTATATTAGTGCTCATTTCTGATAGGTTCATACCTTCTCACAACTATTTCAATAGTTTCTGGTGTTATAAAAGGAGTTTTGTCACAGTTCTGAGTTCTTATTCCCAGAATGAAGAAAAAGCTTAATTTTTCTTACCAACAGTATCAAATTCTCTTAATTGTTCTGGAAATATTGGAAATTAGACTTTGTGGGCATCAGGGAGATGGTTCAGTGGGTAAGAGAGTTTGTTGCACAAGCAAGAGGGATTTGATCCCCAGCACCCACCATTAAAAAGCCAGGCATGGCCACACACCCCAAGTCCGACAAGGGGAAAAGACAAAAACTAGCAGTACCAGGTTCAATGAGAGACTCCATCTCGAGAAACAATGTGGAATAGTAACAGAGGAGACCTCCTGTTCTAACCTACCTCCCACACCTGCACCAGGGGACGTGCGTATCTGCACACACATACATACACACCACACACACACACACACACACACACACACACACACACACACACACACACTACACCACAGGTCACACATACTTACACATGCATGCATGCCAAAATAAAAATAAAAACTAGATAGCCAGTCAAAAATGTGCCAACTGGTGCAATGGTGATGTATCTGTTAAGCGGGAAACCACTGCTCTATGATTGAATTTCAGGCCTGCTCTATGGGAAGGAATTCTTTCTTAGTGCTGAAAACCCAGTCAAAAGCCTATGGCTGGTAAGATCATAAGCCCTGGGTTGTTTGGTTAAATGGATATATTATGTCCACCAAATTGCCCTCGAAATAGTTATGTTTATGCCCACACATGAAGGCTACTTCACTTTCTGTTAGAGGAGCTTCTCTTTTCAGATGGTGGTGACCACTAGGGAAACTCAAAACTTATCAGTGCTGAGAAGTGACAGTGGAGGGTTCAGCACTGAGACACCTCCATTACACCCTCCAAGGCTCAGGGACTATTGAGAAAGAAGCGGCAGAAAGAATGTAAGAGCCAAAGGATTGGGGAGTGTTTGGGAATGCTGTCTTCCAAATACAAAGTCACAGTTGCATTTATGACCTTACTACATAAGACCAGTAAAATGAGAGCTGGGGGGGGGGGGAAACGAAGGTCATTATACAAGAGAGACTGTGGGGAACAAAAAGGGGATCAGTGGAGGCGGGTACAGGAAGGTGCACATAGGATTGAAGATTGTCAATAAAAAGCTTTTTAAATATTTTATTTATTTGAGAGAGAGAGAAAGAGAGGCAGACAGAGAGAGAATGGGCACGCCAGGGCCTCCAGCCACCACAAATGAACTCCAGACACATGTGCCCTCTTGTGCATCTGGTTTTCATATGGGCACTGGGGAATTGAACTAGGGTCCTTCTGTGTTGCAGGAAAATGCCTTAATCACTAAGCTATCTCTTCAGCCCAATAAAAAGTTTTTTAAAAGAATAACATACAATAAAAACTAGACTTTGTTTTTCTAGATTAGGTCTTTTTTCCTCAAATGTTTATACATATTATTTGATTTGGTACATTCACCGAAACTTCCAAAAATATTGAACAATAAAAGCAAAAGTTTGTACTACTATCTCATTAATTTTGACTTAACTTTAATATTTTACCACCAGAATATCCCTTGTTTTCAAAAATAATCTTTATATTTAAATAGCTTTCTTTAATTGCCATTCAAAAAGTTTTAGTAGGAATAACTACTAGGTTTTTGTTTTGCTTGATTAAAAAACATTTTGGTGCATATAGCTCTGGCCATGTGGTTTCTCTTTCAATTTGTTATTTAATAAATCATACTGATAAGTGTCCACATATCCAGTCACTTCTGGTTTTACTAATTGGCTGAAATGTATGATTCACTTGTTATTTTTACTTCATTCTTTTTAGTAATGTTTTGTATGAGTTATTTTTCTTGTTGAGGTGAAAACATACCTGACAGAAACAACCTAAGGAAGAAAGATTAATTTTGACTATGCAGGGAAGGCAGGGTGGAACTGCTCGGTTCATACCATGGCAGGCCAGGAAGTAGAGAAAGGGAGAATGAAAAAAACAGACAGACAGACAGATACGTAGATACATAGATACATAGATAGATGAAAGAAGAAAGAAAGAAAGAAAGAGAGAGAGAGAGAGAAAGAAAGAAAGAAAGAAAGAAAGAAAGAAAGAAAGAAAGAAAGAAAGAAAGAAAGAAAGAAAGAAAGAAAGAAAGAGAAAGAGAGAGAGAAGGAGGAAGGAAGAAAGGAAGGAAGGAAGGGAGAATGGAGGAGCTCTACCAGGTCTTTCTTTTTCTAGCACCCCCACCTTGAGATGGTGCCACCCACCTTCAGGGTGGTTTTTCAGCAAATTCTTTCTGGAAACACATTCAGACCCATCCAGAGATATACCTCACCATCTCCTAGGTGACTCTAAATCCAGCCAAGTGGAAAATTCTGCACTATGTTGGTCTATTTTGTACTATTCATGCCACAACTAATATTAATATTATTGTTACTCTGGCTTCATTAAATGAACTTGGGAGATTTCCATCTTTTTTTCTATTATCTTCAATAGGTCTATATGATCTGTAAGATCACTGGCATTGTTTTTGCTTTAAAGATAAAATACTATCCTTCCATGAAGTCATCTGGCCCTGGTCTTTTGTACCAGCAGATCTTTTCCAATTCTTCAACATAATTTTTTTACTCAAATATTCCATCTCTTAATGAGTCAATTTTGGAAAATTATAATTATCTACAAATTCATTGTTTTCTTCTGGATCAAGTCAGCAGTGGCCCACAGGCCAACCCTGGCCCACCATCTGTTTTTCTATTGGCTCCAAAAAAATGATTTCTAAATTTTCAAATGGTTGGATTTTAAATGGCCATTTAAATGCCAGTACCCTATCTTCAACTATAGTAATAACATTGTTTGCCAGCCCATATTTTTCATTTTCAAATAACTTAAAAATGAGTTGTATGCAATATTCCTTTATTACTTTTAATCTATGTACCATCTGTAGATCTAGCTCTCTTCTTAATGATGTACATTTTTGGTGTCTATCTTCTTCTTAACCAGGCTTATGAGGATTTTAGAGATTCATTAATAGCTTTTCCAAGAAACTAGTTTTCTATACTTACTTATATATTCTACTCTTTGACTTGTCTTTCTCGTTAACTGTAGCATTTGGCTGTGTTAACACATTTTGTCATTATTTTGGATCATTTAGAAAAACAAAATATTTTCGCATAATCTAGACCATAAGGGCTTCTTATCACTTGAATATTTACTTTGTATTTCTTGGAAGAGTTTTTTAGATTTCTGTCGACATATATTTTAATTATACTTCTCTCATGCACTTGTCTCAGGTGTCTCTGAAATGTCTTCTCAGGGAGAGCACACTTCTCTTAAGTTGTGGTGCCTTGATCTTCAGTGCTCATATGTAACTGTGCTATAGTTCTTCTTGAGTAAGGTAGCATTTCTTGGAACCCATATGAGATTCCAGATTTTCTTCCAAGATCTTCACCCTCATTCTGCAAGTTTGCATGCTACTTATCCGTCAGCAGTAGTGTCACTCAAAATGTTTCAGACATCAGCCAGTACTCCTGTTCCCCTCAGATAGTGCTTAAATGGGTTTTTGACTTACGTGCCAAGGGATTTCAATCATGTCACCAGAAAGAACAGTCCAGTTCTTACAAGCATGAGCACTAACAACAAGGTCAGCTGTTCCATGGCCAATAGAACCCTAACTTTAAAGATGGTAAAGAAAAAAATAGTGTGGGCCTTAGAATTCGCGAAATATGGTCATCTTTATTTCCTGCTTATTTCATTTTAGTTTTTGTAGTGTATGCACATGTGTATGTGTTTTCTCCTTTGTGTCTGCATACCCACATGCCTACATAGTGTGCATGTGGAGGTCAGAGGTCAACTTTACAAGGGTCAGTCCTTCATTTCCACCTCACCTGAGACAGTGTCTCTCATTGTCCACCGCTCCTGTCAGGCTAGTGTGAACTTCCAAGAAATTCACATCTCGCTATTAGCAGCCTAGGTATACAGAAACTCTCCTCAGCTTCGGGTTTTACTAGAGGTCTGGGGTTATGGAATCACATGCTCAGGCTTGCACAGCAAGTGCCTTATCCACTGAGCCATCTCCCTAGCCCCTCATTTTCTTTTTTCTATATAAACTTATTTATTGTTAATAATTAGATAAATTGCATGAGTGAGTCTTGTGATGGCACCCCCATTTCCCTCCTCACTATCCCCAGCCCACTGGGGTCACTACTCAGTAGGATCACTGGACCAGTCTATGAGGTAGGGGGTTATGAATTGTACATGAAGCAGCCAGTGTGTGTGTGTGTGTGTGTGTGTGTGTGTGTGTGTGTGTGTGTGTGTGTGTATTTGTGTGTGTGTTGTTGTTGTTGTTGTTGTTGTTGTTGTTGTTGTTGTTGTTGTTGTTGTTGAGGGGGGACATGCCTCTGGTTACTGTCCCTCACCATGGCTCTTACAATCTTTCTGCCTCCTTTTCCGCAGAGATCCCTGAGTCATGGTGGGTAAGTTTTAAGTCTGATTTATTGTTGAGGTCTTATGAGTCTCTGGATTCTACTTTGGGTGGCCTATATGTCTGTCCCCATTAACATTTCATAGGTTATCTGACTTGCTATGGAGGTAGTTCTCTTGCTCATCTCACCACACCTGTACGGTTTCATTTGGGCCCAAATTGGTAAGTTAGAGGTGGTTCATCTCCTGCCTGGGTGTCACCCATCATTCCATGTCCTGTTGGTAGAGTTGGGTTGTCCATGTTTCTTGCTGCCTTCTGAAAAATACAAACAGAATTTCCAGTGGACAATGAGTGAGATCAGTATAGATTAAATGAGACAAACATTGTTGACTTGGTGAGATTCTAATGGGTGTAGATCTCTCTGTAGATCTCTAGTTAGTGGGAATTTCCCCTTGGTTCTTGCTCTCCATGAGAATTTGCCAAGGATCCTGGTTCTAGTTAAGGATTCCTTGCTGTTGAGAGGATCACCTAGCCAGTCAGCAAGCCGTTGATTACCCATCTAGGTTTAGCGCCACTATTGCACAGATGAGCACTTCTTGGCTTGCTGGTCATTGCCATATAGCAGTGTCCCCAGCCTTCACATTCATCGGTTGGTATTGTATATCATCAGTGACACCTGCTTTCTCCAAATATCTTGGCCAATTTCCCCTGGCAGCTCATGTAAATGCCTTCCAGCACTGTACAGGATACCAGCTGGGAGCTGGTTACCCTTCTGAATCCAGCAGGGTCTCTCAGTGTTGTGTGACAACATTCTGTGGTATTTTTAGCAATAGGTTCTTACCTTTTGCCTGGGGCAGGTATTCAAGAGCTTTGACATAAGCCTGTCTTGTTTTGGGGACCTTGCGGGTCTCTTTGATCAACAGCTCTATGTGGGAAGGAACCAATGACTGGAACAGGGAGTACTGGCAAGAGCAATTTGTCTTGGGGTTAGGCTTCCTCCCACCCTCAATATCCCCAGCTACCTTGGGAGTTTGCTGTATGGAAGTAGGATTTTATGGTTTAGATTCATTATTGGTTTAGATTAGTGTATATCTCTCCCCTGCTCTCCCAATCCCCCAAACACCCTCATTCCTTCCAGCCCCTTTGTAAGTCTCTCAATTCACCTTTCAGGTTTGCTTACTGTTCAAGCTCAACCTGGTTAGGAACTGCATATGAGGGAGTATATGCAGCTTTGTCTCTTGGTTCTTGTGTGAGTTCACTGAATATGGTCTGATCCAAGTCTGTGTACTTTTCTTTCAATTCCATTATGACATTTTTCTTTTCAGCTGAGTAGAATTCCATAGTTATATGTACCACAATTTTGATATCTATTTGTCCAGTGATGGGCATTTGGGTTGATTCCAATTCTTAGCTTTTATGAATTGAGCTGCTATAAACATGATTGAGCAAATGTCTCTGTGCTGAAGCGAGGAATCTTGAGGGTAGATGCCCAATAGAGGGATGACTGGGTCCATTAGTAGCTCTCTATGCATCTTTATTCAGAGCCTCCACACTGCTTTCCATAGTGGTTGTACAAGCTTGCACTCGTTCCAACAGTGAATGAGGGTTCTTTTTCCATGTATCCTCACCAGCATCCATTGTAGTTGGATTTTTTAATGATTGCCATTCTGACTGGAATAAGGTAGAATCTCATTATGGTTTTGATTTACATTTCTGTGATGCTTAAGGGTGATAAATATTTTCTTAAATGAGAACTGGCCATTTGTGTTTCCTCCTCTGTGAATTCCCTGTTGAGTTCAGTGCCCCATTTTATGAGAGTGTTGTTTGGTTTTTTTCACTATTCAATTTTTGAGTGTTTTATAAGTTCTAGATATTATACCTCTGTCCTTGTAATAGCAGGCAAAGATTATCTCCCAGTATGATGGTGGTCAATTGACTCTGAATATGGTATGTTTGTTAGTACAGCAGCTTTTTAGCTTGATGAGATCCCATTAGTTAATTGATTCTTTTACTTCCTGGGCTACTAGAGTTTTTTTTTTTCAGGAAAATTTTCCCTACTACTATCTCCTGGAGCATTTCCCTACTTTTTCTTCTTGGGTTTTCAGAGTTTATGGTCTTTTTTGAGGTGTTTGATCCATTTAGACTTGATTTTTGCACATGATGAGATGAGTGGGTCTGGTTTCATTTTTTTTTACAAGTATTTATCAAATTTGTCCAGCACCATTTGTTGAAGATGCTATCTTTTTGCCAATGAACATTGTTAAACCTTTGTCAAAGATCAAGTAACTAAACTTACTTGAGCTAAGAGTAGGGTCTTCAATTCTGTTACATTGATCTGTCTGTTGGTTGTTATGCCAATACCATGCTGTTTTTGTTACTATGACTTTGCAGTATGTCTTTCATTGGGAATGGTGATATTGCAGAGGAGTTTTTTTTTTAACTGATTTTTTTTAATTTGGCTATCCAAGGCCTTTTGCCCTTCCAAAATAAATTTTGACTTTTTTATGTCTGCAAAGAATGAAGCTGTGATTTTTATTGGCATTGCATTGAATCTGTATATTGCTTTTGGAAGAATTCCCCTTTTACAATATTAATTCTATCTACCCAGGAACATGGAAGATCTTTCCATCTTTTCACATCCTCTTCAATTTCCTTCTTGAGCATTTTTATGTTTTCATTATACAAGTATTTCACATTCTTGGCTAGTGTTATTCTAAGGTACTTGATTTTTTTTAGGCTATTGAAAATGGGACAATATTGCTGATTTGTTTTTCTATGTGCATGTCATTTGCACACAGGAAGGCTACTGATTTTTGTGTGTTAATTTTGTATCCTGCCACATTGCTGAAGGATTTACCACTTTTAGGAGTTTACTGGTACAATTCTTCCCATCTGTTGTGTTGGTGTATTTTGTTTCTGGGGATTTTGTTCAGAATTTTGCATCTAAGTTCATCAGGGATATATATAGCACTATGGTTTTCCTTTCTGGTTGTATCTTTGTGTGGTTTTGGTAATAGGCTGATGCTAGCTTCATAGAAGAAGTTTGGAAGTATTCCCAGTTCTCCAACTTTAGAAAGAGTAGTTTCAGTTCTATGATAAAGGTGTGGTAGAATTTGGCTGAGAATCCGTCTGGTCCTGGACTTTTCCATTTGGGGAGGTTTTAATTATGTTTTCAATCTCAGTGGATGGATAGGTTTGTTTAAAAGCTTTATCTGCTCCAGGTTTAGTTTTGGTAGGTGGTATCTAAAAATTCATCCATTTCCTCTAGGTTCTCCAATTTTGTGGAGTAGAGGTTTTGGAAATACATTCTGATGATTCTTCCAATTTCATTGGGGTCTGTTGTGACCTCTTCCTTTTTATTTCTGATTTTTATTGATTTAGGCCTCTCTTTTATTCATTTAATTAGATTGGCCAGGGATTTGTTGATCTTGTTTATTTTTTTCAAAGAGCCAGGTCTTTGTTTCATCAATTTTTAATTGTTTTCTTAGTTTCCATTTCATTAATCTCAGCTCTGATCTTAATTATTTCTTTTTGTCTTGAACTCCTAGTTTTGGATTATGCTAGTTTTTCCAACACCTTTAGGTGGTTGGTTGGTTATTGATTAGAGATCTCTCTGTCTTTGTTGTGAAGGCATTTAGTGCTATGAATTTTCCCCTTAGAGCCGCCTTCACTGTGTCCCATAAGTTTTCATACATTGTGTTTTCATTATCACTCAGGGCCCCTCACCAGTCCAGATTTCCCAGGCCTCACATATGCTTGTGTCCCCAAAGCCCAAACCCAGTTATGCCCCACACACCACCAGTCTGGAGCACTCAGGCCCAAGTACACTGGTACCCCAAGTGCTCAAGCCCCATGTTTGCAGTTCACCAGGCTTGAGTTCACCGGTGCTCAGTAGGCTAGATGTGTGCCACCCCTGCACCCACATTGACCCTTAACAATTTGAAGTATACAGTCCTCAAACACTGTGACAGCACTAGACTCTAACTCACCAAGCACCTCTCTCATCTAGAGTTCCCTGTCCTCAGACCCACTCTCCTCTTCACTGGTCTGGAGCAGCTTTCCCAAGTACATTGGCATCCAGGGTGCCTTGTCTCTGAACCCTCCACATAAATCTCCTCAGCAAACTGTGGTGTGGAGGTGTTGGTTTCATTGGAGCTCTGGTACACACACGCCATGCTCCTCACCAGCCTCAAGTTCACAGCACCCAATCCCACCTTGTTTCTCAGTGACTTTGGTGCCCAGGCCCAAAACTCACTGACAGCACTAGACCAACACTCACCCTGTACCTTGCCCACCTGGAGCACCCCAGTCCCAAACACTTTGGTGCCCCAAAATGCCCCAGGCCCCTGACACACAATGTCCCTTACCCTTGCCAGCCTTTTTAAAGAGTGTTTCCTCTTTGTGGAGCTGGAGTAGATGGTGATTTCCTTCTCCATTTGTTGATATGACTCAGGCGGCTGAGAGTATGGCCATTCCCTGCCGAATCCTGGAATTACAGACTGCTTCTCTCCCAAAGCCCTGGCTACTGTGAATTCCCATTGCATCTGGAGCTGTAACAGAACTTTTCACAGTTGCCTTTCCACACTAGCTCTTGCCTGGAGGCCCTTACCACTGGAACTGAAGCCTCACATCTAAACCTGAATGCCAGTTTCCACAGGAGCTGAGGAGAGGTCTGGGGAAAACATGCAGGGTCTGCAGAGCAAGAGGAGTCTAGAAGGGAGGAAGGGGATGGGGTGGGGGAGCAGAAGGAGAGAGAAGTATAGGCCACCAGGAGGGGCCTGGCAAAGCAGGAAGGGTAGGTGGCTCAGTGAGGGGAGGAGAGGATGATAGAAGCAGGGCTACCAGGAAAACCAGGACCACCAAGAAAGGCCTGGTGGGGTAGAAGAGGATGGCTGAGCAGGGGGAGCAGAGGGAGGACAAAGCACAGGGGCCACAGGGAGGGGTCTGGAGGGACAGAAGAGCAGGTGACTTGGTGGAGGGAGGAGAGGGAGAGAAAAGTGTGGGGACCACCAGTACCACCAGGAGGGGCCTGACAGGGCCGAAGAGCAGGTGGCTGGGTGGGGGAAAGAGAGGGAGAGAGAAGCAGGGTGGCTGCTGGGACTACTGAGAGGAGTCTCATTTTCTATTTTTAAGAGAGATTTAAAAAAAAATTTTATTAGCCATAATTAGATACACTTAATAAGGGAATAATGTGTTGATGTCTCCAATTCCCCTATTTCCCTCTTCCTTGTCCCCGGTCAGTTGGATTTCCTCCTCCATGGACAGTCTGGATCAGTGCATGGGGTAGGGGGTTGTGAATAGCCTAGGAGTCAACCCGGTTCCACCCCTTTTTGCATGTCGTTACTGAGGTGGGCAACGTAAGACAGATATTTTTATGTTTGATCTTTCTCCCAAGCTGATGAAGACATTTGAAGCTATGAATAAGAACTGCTTCTACAGTTATAGTTGTTTATTAAAGTACTATTTTTATTGCTTTTCAATAGATTTCAAATTCTGTTTTAATTTCTATTATAACAAGCATTATACATTTATCCTTATTCCCCTTGAAGTGATGTACCTGTTCACTATGTTGAATTATGCAACATGACTCACCATGCCAAATCTCTGTCTCCAGGAGGGTAGGAGCAGGCTATCTCAGTGGTGGATTCTGTGTTTAGCATGTGCGAGGGCCTGAATTGGATCCCAGCACCAATAAAATTAAATTAAATTTTAAAAATAATAAATTTTAAGATGTCCTTTGTGGTAACATATGTGCTTGATTTGAAAAAACTTTGATAATTACTTTGTTCACATTCCTCTCTGCCTTGCTGTATTTCCACTACTTATGAAAAATTAGAAAAACTGGAAGACTGCAAGAAGTTTGACTTCTGAGTAACGTGGAAACTGAAGTGGGAGAGGGGGGGTTCTTGTCTAACCACAGAGTCAGCAGAGTTCACTGTAAAGCTGGGAGGGCACATCCTCCTGTGAGGGCACGTCCTCCTGTGGGATGTGGCTGACAAGGGCCCTGAGGGAGCTTCTGCCAGGGCCATGACACCATTCATTCACCCCTGTGCTAATCCCAGGAGCATGATCCGTTTGTGAACTCTGTGATCTGTGTGAATTTCAACACAGATTTTCTTCTTTTTTATAGTTTTATTTCTTGACAATCTTTAGACATGTATATAATGTATTTTAATCCTAATCATCTCCCATGACCTTGTCTTATCTCCCCTCCCTTAAGTTTATTTTTAATACCACCACGAGGTATATTTAGCCATATATATATTATATATATATTTAGCTAATATATATTATATATATATATATATATATATATATATATATATATATATTAGCTTTCTCTTTCCAACCTCACTGATCTAAAACGAGTATGGATCCCACCTCTAGACCCGTCTGCGGAAACTGCTTTGTGTTCCTGGTCCTTATTTTCTACATTTTCACAAGGATACTTTAACTGACAGTTTAGTCTAACAGTTCAATGACTTAGTGTGCTCGTCACAAGCTTATACAGGTCAGATAGAGGTCAAGTGGACTTCCTCTTTCTTGCAGCTACTCCTAGAAAGTGTGGCCTTTAAATGTCACAGTGGCAGAGAAAAAGGAATCTGAAGGATCAGCTAGAAGGCTGTGAGAGCAGGATCGGTGACAATACTTCTGTCTTCATCTGGTGGCCAGCACCCAGGCTCGTGGTCAGCCCCACACTAACCCAGATGGTGCTGGGAAAGGTAGTTCTTACTTTGCTTCTGGTTCCCTGCCTCAATGGCACAGAGCATGACTCACATCTCAACCTTCATCTTCTCTCTGAACATTAGGGAGCTGGTACCTTCATCCCTGTCCTTCACATAAAACCAACGTCATCTGGGTAGCTTTGTTGTATGCTTATTCTGGCTTTCTTTTTGATGGCTAGGAAATGGAAACAATCTAAGGGAATCAGCTATTTTTATTCAATTTATTTTAGGTCACAGTTTTGTGGAGAAGGGACATGGCAGCAGGCATGGTGGCAGGAGTGTCTGTTCTTGGTTCACTGCTCACCTCTCAGAATGCAGAGGAGACTTGGCCCAGGGATTGTGGAAGATCTTTAAAACCCATAAGACCAGCTCCCAGCAATTCAGTTTCTCCAGTGAGACCTCCCCATCTCCTGAAGTTCCCACAACTTCCCCAAACAACACCACCAGCTGCAGGCCAAGAGTTCAAATACATGAGCTCGAGAGGAACATTTCACATCGAAACCATAACAGTAGGCATACAGAAACTGGTGAATGAGTCAAAAAATGTGGTGCATATACTCAATGGAGTACCGTTCAGCAATAAAAAAAGATGTGATCATTTGTAACGCCATGAGTAAGTGAATAAGCCAGGCACAGATAGACAGGTTCTGCATAGCCTCCACTCAAGTGTGGAGGATTGAAAAGTCAATCTTAGAGAAGCTGAGACTAGAAGGAATGACTATTGAGAATGGGAATGTGGAGCAGTGAGGGGGGCCATAGGAACATAAAATAGGTACTGAATTAGTTACAGACAGACGAGGAAGAAGTTTTGGTGGCCTACCACATGGGCACTCTAGATAATCTGTACCTTAGAGCTCAAAATGCTAGATAAAAAGACTTGGAAGGGTTTGACCATAAATAGACAAATGCTTGAGGAGATGTGTTTATTCTAATTTTAATATCATACAATGTTTACAGATATTAAAACATTGCATGGTACTCCACTGACATGTGTAATTTTATATATTTATGTACCTGTTAAGAAAGAAATTTAATTTTTTAAAAAAGACAAAGGAAAAAATTCCTTATGTTTGGGAGAATTTTACTTGTTTAATTTATTTACTTATTTATTTGTAAGCAGATAGAGACAGAGAGAAAACAGACAGACAGACAGAGAATAGGCATGCCAGGGCCTCCAGGTGCTACAAACAAACTCCAAATGTATGAGCCACTTTGTGCATCTGGCTTTATGTGGGTCCTGGGGAATCAAACCCACTGAGCCATCTCTCCAACCCTTTACATATTTTTTAACTTTTCTAATTTTTGAGTGTTCCTTAGTCCTTTCCAATTTTAGTTTTGGCACCTCACATCAGCAATACAACACAGTAACCCCTCCATATCCTTGTGATCTCTATTCACAGATCCAACTAACTTGAGTGAGTCAACAATATTCTAAAGGGTTGGAGAGATTTCTCTGTGGTTAAGGATCTTGTTTGCAAAGCCTGATGGCCCAAGTTCATTTCCCCAGCCATTCACCTAAAACCAGATGCAAAAAAAAATGGCACAAGTGTCTGTCATTTATTTGTAAAGGCAAGAGGCCCTGGCATGCCCAGAAACACACACAAATAAGAAAGAAAGAAAGAAAGAAAGAAAGAAAGAAAGAAAGAAAGAAAGAAAGAAAGAAAGAAAGAAAGAAAGAAAGAAAGAAAGGAAGGAAGGAAGGAAGGAAGGAAGGAAGGAAGGAAGGAAGGAAGGAAGGAAGGAAGGAAGGAAGGAAGGAAGGAAGGAAGGAAGGAAGGAAGGAAGGAAGGAAGGAAGAAAAGAAAAATATTCTTTAAAAATTGCTATGTTGCTGAAATGACTATATAGTTAGGTTGGGGGAGGGTTGTTTCTATATTACACATGTACAGACAGACTTTTTTCTTGTAATTACTCTCTAAATAATATAGTCTAACAACTATTTATACCAAATGTGCATGGCATTAGCAATCTAGAGGTAATGCAAAGAATATGGGGCTATGTCTGTTATTGGCAAATACTAGAACCTCTTGTGTGAGGCACTCAGCACTCAGCACTCTCTGCTGGTTCACCTTGCCCTTATAGGCAGACAGACAGCTTCCCGTCAGTTCCTCCCACTCAGCATCTCATAAAGGGAAACATGCTTCTTGCCCACGTGAGCCTGAGGAGGAAAGTCATCACCTTGCATCAGCGTCTTCCCACGCCTCCCTCGGAGAAGTGAAGCGGAAGCAGTTTCTTTTCCTGCTGCTGTTCCAGATGTGACTCGAACATTTGTCCATGAGGACATGTGTCAATCTTACCAGTGGCCTCATTTAACGCCTTCTCCTAGGCTTCAGAAAACTGTGCCACCTTCCAAACAAGAAAATCTTCTTGTGGCCCTACATGATCCTTTGATGGCTGAGGGGTACGAGGAGCCCCAAACCTGTGGTGAACACGTCCTTTGCAGGTCCTGCATGTGGTCTTGGTCCTTGCTTTCTACTAGAAGTTAATATCATGGCCTTGAAGCCAACATAGCCCCAAAGTAGGCTCTGTCCACATCCTGTAGCACTAATACTACTGAAAAATCAGGGCATTCTAGAAGGCCCAGATCCACCTGATCCCCAAACCTATGCTCTTTCTACTATGCAGACAACTGTGTCCTATGTTAACTTAAGGGTATTGTTTCAATGTCAAGTGCAAATTTTGTTGATGAACTTCTGTACAGCCCTGGAAAAGATGCCATTCCAAAAGTGTCTGAGCCACACCCTCCCCCACAATGGACTTCTTTTCCACCTTACAAAGGGACAGAAAACCAAAGGAAGCTATTGGCTTCCCTTTCCTTATAGTAAGGTGGGAAAACTTAATTCATTCTTATGCTTAATAGACAGTGCAGCTTGAATCATTGTCAGTTTCTTCTTCCCTTAGAGAAATGAAGAGGTGGGAGAGTGTATGGCACCCCACGTAGATACACAGATATATAGATAGGAGCATACCCCAAACCTGATGGAAAAGACATTTGAAAGCTTGTGATGCTGTGGTCTGACTTTGCAGAAGCCTGTAGCTTCCAGATGTCTACTTGACCTTGTGTAAAGCTCCCTGTACCCTGTGGGTGCTGCTGCATAGCCCTTGATGGCTGTACCTGTGCGCAGGGTGAGCTCTGGCCAACATAGAGCAAGTCTTCCCAAGGCATAATTACCCTCACCCATTCTACCCACGTCTTCAGAACCATGATTGTTCCACAGTGAAAGCAAATCTAGAGACAACCTGGTAGAAACTCAAGAGCCCCTTCTTTAATGCAAAATAAGCAGCCTTGGTGAAAAGCACTTACCCTGTCTCTAAGGAGTCAGAAGTCAAGTTCTGAAAATGACCCGCAGACATAAAGCTTTCACAGCAGCACACAGGGGTTTCTGCTCCTGAACTTGACCCCAAAGCCTTTGACGACACTTTAGCTGCTCCAAACTCAAGGAAACTATAGGTATTTTTTTTCTGTAAATTAAGAAAAATGTTCTTGTTATAAAAAGTCAAAATGTGAGCACCTTCTCCCTACCCCACCCCTTCAGGAATTAAATTAGAAACGTGGCTGCATATTCCCATCCTTCTTCGTGATCATTTACATATTTACAAGCATATAAGCATATGTAAAGATAGATTCTGGTCCACCTATTTTTAAATGCTACCCTACTATAACATTACAACTAAATTTCTTTTCCTTTTGTTTTTTTGCTCCTGTATGTGTGGTGTTTATCATGTGTGTATGCATATGAGTGCACATGTCTGTGCTGGGTGATGTGGAGGGCAGAGCCATCAATGCTAGGTGTCTTGTTCAAGTGTCCTCTACCTATTCTTTGAGGTAGGATCTCTTACTAAACCTGGAGCTCACCAATTCAGCTAGACTAGCTAACCAGGGAGCTGTAGGGCTTCCCTGTCTCTGCCTTTGTTTGGGGGTCTTGGGGCTCCAAACTCAGGCCCTCATGCTTGCTCAGCAAGAGCTTTATATCTGAGCCATTGCCCCACCCCTTTCTCATCCTTCTTTAATAAACTATTCATTAAGCTATAAGGTTTGACTCTACATAACAGATATTCAAATGAACAAAATAAGATAGAAGTTTCTTTGTGAAATAGAAAGGTAACTATCAAGGTAAAAAGAGATGATAAGGAAGAAGGTGGGGGATGGGCTAAAGAACACTGTGAACAGAAAGGGGGGCATGTGGGGAGATAGTAAGGTGAGTGGGGAGGAGAGTCAACTAAAACAAATTGTGTTTGAGAATGTCATAATGATACCTTAAAAAAGCATAAAGAAATAGAATAAAATAAGTTGATCTTTGCCTGACAACAGTCCCCATACAGGTGGTCCTAGAACCTTCTGAAACCCTACGCCATAGAGTGAACCCGGTGTCCAATTGTATAACTTACTGTTCACCCTCCCCAAAATGACCCCACATCCCAGGAACTAAGCTAGATGTCATCATAGTCTTGTCCCAGACATACCACGAAGAAAGGACACGTGCCCGCACATATGCAAAGACCTCAAAGTGACTCCTCGACTCTTTTAATGATGAAAGGATAAACTATTATCCTTCAGACCACATAAATTTTGAAATGATACTGACCATCTATACCTATTTTGTACTATAATCCTCCTTTGAAGATTATAACACAAAAGTTATCCATCTGACTTCACCTCATATCTCTTCAGCCAGGACCTAGTCACAAGGCCACACGTGACTGAAAAGAAAACTGGGAACCACAGCCCTTTTCTCCAGGGAAAGCTCATGGAAAGGGGTGGACTTGTGGGACATGAGGAAGGAGTATGTAACCAGCAGGCTTGGCCCAGGTGTCTCTTGCTGCAATGCACTTGCTCTAAATCATTCTTTTTAATAACTGCTCTCCTTTCTAAAGTGAGACTATATCATAGTTTGCCCAACCATAACCTGGTTATGTCCAGGTTTTTTTGTTTTCCCTCTGCCAAAACAAGCAATAAGACTTTGAGTGAGGAGGTTTGAAATACATTTAACAAACCCAGTGCGTTTTAACTCTGCTGGACTGGCAGGTGGAGGAACGATCAGGTCTCTCTTCTTCTATATTAAAGAAGCTCAAAGAAGAGTGAAGAGGCTCGTGGGAAAGGCCACAATGTCCCTTTGTTTCCTCTTGTCTTCTGGGTACTTGTTCCCTTCTCAGTGATAAGAGCTGTTGAGTTCACCTAAAAGGAGCTAGACATATGTACTTAAGAGGAGCTGCCTTCAGGGAAGAGCGGGGACTTCACCTATTTTCTTCTGACAATGGATTTGAGCTGTATTCTAGAAGGTTTACCCTTCAGCTCCATCTTCCCTTCAAAGCTGAGAGTTTGGAGCTGCGGGATTCCTGGAAAGAAAACGGCTTTGGGTTAGAACAGGGATTTTCTATCACCTAAATGCATTAATGCAGAATTGGAGAGAAATATTACAGAGGGACAGAGGAAGTAGGAGAAGGGGCGGGAGGGAGGAAAGGGGAAGGGAGGACTGGAGGGAAGGAAGTTGTATAGTAATTCTCAGGCACCAGACATACGTCCAAGCAAAAGTGTCATGTCGCACATAGGGCTGCTTGCTTCTTAGAAACATATCGCAGCCTGTTTGCCTACAGAGAAGGGAGAGTTTGTGAAGACACAGAGCCATCTCAAGAGGCAGAAGAAAGCTGGATGGAAACCCAGAAGGAAACCCCTCTGCCGGCCAGGCTTTCATTGATGCTCTTGGTGTGCAGATGAGTAAAGGGTGGACTCTGTCCTCTGCTCTCAGGAGACCAGACTACACTGAATAGGATGTATTCTCAATTCAAGTTCCAGGAACAAACATGCCTGTCAGTCCAGTGTGGGTGAGGTGTGCAGCCTCAGTTCAGTCCGCCATGGCCAGAGAGGTAGAGCCTGGTTCCAGGACTCCTTCCTTGTAGGTACAATGACAATTCTCCCAGAAAGTCATTTGAGCTAAAAAGACCTCAAAGTGACTCCTTGACTCTCTTAATAATGAAAGGATAAACTATTATCCTACCCACCATATTAATTTTGAAATGATACTGACCATCTATAGACATGTCTACTGGATTAAAGATTCTGATCACACAGGTTTAGATCAAGTACGACAGATATGGCAGCCTCATATAAGGCAAAATTTAGCATCTAACCCAGAAATTCCATCAGGAAAAGGCCAAGTGTTGTTTTATAATCACTGTACACAACCCCAGCCCACAGGGCAAGAGGTTTGGGGTTTTATCACCACACTCCAACCCAGCTGTCAGGTCAGCCATTTCAATCCAAGACATAATATAGCCTTGTGCTCCTAGGAAGGGGTAAAGCTAGGACAAAAACCAGCTAAGAAAGAAGGAATAGAATTTAGTGTTGATACTCTCAATGTCCTGTGTGGAGGAAAGGCTGAGTGGGAGAGATAAATCAAATGCATTCTAACACACTTTTCAAAAGAGGAAATCATGTCTCCATGTCCTGTGTTATGAGTTCCATCACCTCCTTGTAAGAGTGAGCTGAAAGCCAACAGTGACTGTGTAGCTTAGAAACACACAGGCCAGGGCTGGAAAGAGGACCCAGTGGTTTAGGCAGTTGTCTCCAGAGCATAAGGGCCTGGTTTCAATTCTCCAGTGCCCACGTAAGGCAGATGCACAAAGCATCTGGAGTTCATTTGCAGTGGCTTGAGGCCCTGGCTTCTTTCCAATATTCTCTCTCTCTCTTCCTCTCTCTCTCTTTCTTTATCTCTTTCTCTCTCTCTCTCTTTCTCTCTCTCTCAAATATTTTTTTAAAAAGGAAAAGAAAAAGAAACATACAGGCTAATATCCAGTTCTGCCCATTCATTGGCTTCTGGCCTTAGGCAAGACAACAGACATGCAGGCTTTCATTCTCATCATCTTTAAGAATAATAATAATGCCTACTTACTTCAGACAGTTATCATAAACTTCTATTAAATAAAGCAGTGTAATAGAGTTGTAGGGAGTCATTGATCAACTTACTGATCAGTGGATTCATGAATAAAGAAGGTACAACATGAGATGTCTAATTGGAAACATCAGGTTGGTACCACAGCTTTATCTTCTCCTACACAATCATTCCTTAAAGTGGACCAACAGCAATATTGTGCCTTGCTAATTGCTAAACCGATGTTACCCTAGCACTCAAATCTTGGTCTGTAAGAAGAACCAGGATCCTTGGCATGTAGAAATTTCCATCTCTTGTGGGATGGAATGTTCAAAGGAGTAAGGACACTTAGAAAAGAGTTTGGGACAATATTAAGAGCCAAGAGAGCCTGTGTGAAGAGCCCCCATCTGATGAAGCACAGATTGGTGACATAATTCTTATCGATTGAAATACTTTCTTGTGTGTATATGAAAGACCAGGAATTCTCAACAACACTCAAAACTGATAACATTAATTATTGAACCTGGTGTTTGCAATGAAAAAGGAATGTGAGTGTGATAAATTATATCTCATTTGTATGGATTTTAATAAGCACTATGTAGGACTTTTTTCTGTTCTATGTTTCTGGGGTTATAAGATAAATGTATACATTCACGGCATGCAGTGGGCAGGCTGAAAACAGTGAACACAAAAAAAGTTGTGAGTAAAGCAAGAAATCACAGAAAAACTAGAAGGAAAAGGAAGGATAGAGCCATGGCCAGACAATGGGAACATTGGATCCAAGAGCCACAGACCTTCCACTCAGTGTTCCACTGAAAGATTCCAACCATGTTCACCAAGAGACAGCGATGGCAAGGTAGCCAGTGCCCCTCAAAGAGGCTGATTTATTGTGGTGCATTTGGGGGAAGAATTTTCATAGGGGTGAATAAGACTGAGCTGTAAGAAAGGCCTCAGCAAACTCCATGGAGAGCCATGAAGTCAGAATGGCCCTTCAGACAGTGCAACTTGAGGCGACAGGCCTGACGTTCCTCCCCTACAATGACCAGCCACTAAATCAGGCCACATCCTGGAACACAACCTTGGGAAAAGCATCTTCTCTTTGACCAAAGGAAGTGGTTCAGCTGGGAGTTACCAGAAGGCAACTTTACTGGGGATTTTCTTGACCCTGGGAGCAAGGATCTGGGGTGCTGTGATGGTTGCTGTGCTCCCCTTATTTATCTTATTTATGTAGAAACAATGCCGCCAGGTCTCCCAGGGGGCTCTTTCTCTGGAGAAACTTGCAAGAGAAAGGTCAGTAAGATACACTTCAGCATATTAATTCTACTCAAAATGAACTACGTTCCCCTTCTCCCAGAGGGAAACAGCCGATGTCGTCATCTTACAACCAAGGGTCTCCATTGCTGTCAGGTTGAACACTCAGTGGTGGCAGCTGACATTCCAGCCACAGTAAGTGAACATGCCCACAGTTACACTCAGGCTTAGTTCCCATCTCGGTTACCATGGCAACCTAATTTTTGCAGATGCACCCATTGTGTCAGTGCTGAGGTGACTACTGACAGAGGCCGGCCTGTGACAACAGACCAAGTCGTTCTGTCTTTTGTCAACATGTGGCAGCTGCAGCTCGAAGACTATGAGTGCGATTCTAGATGGAGTGAAGCTGCGGGGCAGGAGGCTATGACGTGTGTTTGTATATGACAACACACCTTATGGACATACAACATACAACCTAACACTGATACAAATCCCATCCGCCTCGAAGCCGGGAGAAAGTGGTGACCTACACCTGGGAAGGTGTGATAAAAAGACATATGTGGGTTGTCCACGGTTTTTATTTCCCTATTTCCCACACTGTATGCCTAGTGTGACTCGTTTGCCAGAGAACTGTGAGCTGACAACATGCAGATCCTTGTGAAATTTCCCTATTTGCCCATGAATTGGAAGGACTCTTGATCTGCTTTTAAGCCAACTCTTTCCACCCCTCTCTCTTCCTGGAAGGCCACAGACGGAATGTGTTCCAGGATCCCAGCAACTGTCAGCTGGAACTGGCAACTCATTACTTGCAATTTAACCCAAAGTCATTTGTGCTAAGAAGTCTGCCCTACTTCCAGAGAAGAAAATCAGAAAAATCTAAACAAATTTAGCGTGTTTTGTGTAGGATACAATGAACAGAAAACACTCCCCCAGTGATGCTCCAGAGAAGCCAGGAGCCAGGCAAGTTCAGAGTTAAGGACCACCTTCTTCCCAGATGGATTTGTTAGTATCTTCTAAAACCCATGCTGAATGTTCAAAATGACTCGCCTGACGTTTTAAAACAAACCTTGAAGAATTTCTTTCCTTTTCTCTCTAAAACACTTACACTCTGTTCCCTGGGAACACCTCAGGAAGACCTCAGTCCTAGGCTCATACCATCTCCAGGAAGTTTTAATTCCCCAGCAAAATCTGGGTGTGTGGGCTCCAGGCTCCATTTAATGTCCTCAGAGAGAAAGCACAGTGCTCACTGTTATAGGTCTGTGGTGGTGTTTTGTTGATTTGTCTAGATGCTCGACTTCCTTCCATTTTATGCCGTTAGTATTTGAGTTTCAAGTCCCTTTCCTGAGCCAATTGCCAGCAAACCTCAGTTTACCTGGCCTGGGGCTGGCCTGTTGAGAAGCCGCCAGTGGCCAAGTCTCTATCTTCTCACCCCTTCAGCACTACCTTCTACCAAAAAGATCCACAGAACATGAAATCGTCCTGTGAAGACAGAATCCTCTAGTCCAAGTGGTTTTCCGTGAATGCTGTAGAAGAGAGCAACAGGCCCAGCTTTCAAGGCCCGAATTCCAGTGCTGACGCTGCTGCTGACCAGCTATGTCACCTTGGCAAGCCCCATCTGCCCTCATCATGTAATATGAAGTCTGACTTGTCATCATTAACAGCGCTGGAAACTGACAGGTTCAAACCTTGCTCCTCTCTTTCCCTTCTACGCCACCTTTGGGAAAGCTGGTAAGACAGTGCTGGTGTTTCCCTGTGGATTTCAGGCCACACATACCCCTCCAGCTGGCAGGAGCCCTCACTCAACTCCATATTCACCCCACCCCAAACCAGCATGGTCTCTTCTCCCACTCTTCAGCCATTTTTGGACCTTCTTGGGATCTACCTTGCTTTCTCCAGAAAGCCCTTCTATGAACAACAAACCTTTCAATACCCTGTTAATGTGTGTGCTTAACATCCTCAATCTTAGAATCATAACCAGTGTTGAGGGGGCACCCAGTTTCTAGGGGGAAGCAGGTGACAGTCTGCAATTTGGAAGAGGTCCTTGTCAGATTCCACCTAATACTGATACTCTGATGACCAGCCTCCAGAACTGTAATACATTTTGGTGGCTTATAAGTCACTCAGTTTATGATGTCTGGTTCTAGAAGCCATAATGAACTCCGACAGGGATCACTCCTTGTATTGATAGTATTCACTGTATCATGGGAATCCTAGATATGAGTAGCATTTTCAAAAAAAAAAAAAACCACCTGAAATGAGATAACATTGAGCACTGTATAATGCAGTATATTCTCCCACCCCTCCAGCAGTCCTTAGAGTTCAGCATTATTTCATTTCCCCATGCAAGCAATGAACCAGGCTCAGAGAGGGTAAGCAATTCATTCAAGGTCAAGGGGACAAATTTAGCTTTCAAACCAGTCTGCCTGTTTCTGAGCTCATGTATTTTCTGGATAACCAAAAGAGTTTAATAAAAGTGACTGTCCCAAAGGCAACTAACTACCTAATCGTCATCCTTATTAATAAGCCTTCTCTGCCCTTTCTCAAAGGTCATAAGCATTGAATTATGGGTGGTTTCCTTCATCAGAACCACGATCAAATGCTGTCCCTAGACAGAATACTCTGCCACCTCTGATGCTCAGCAGGTTTCCTTTTGCAAGGCTAGAAGGAAGAGGCACTTGGTGTGGGAAATCTCTTTTAAAATACACTGTTAAGGGGCTGGAGAGATGCCTGCAAAACCTAACGACCAGAGTTCAGTTCCCCACTGCTCATGTAAAGCCAGATGCACAAAGGGTTGCATGCATCTGGAGTTTGTTTATAGTGGCTGGAGGCCCTGGTGTGCCCATTAATTCTCATTCATCCTCTCTCTCTCTCTCTCTCTCTCTATATATATATATATATATATATATATATATATATATATATATATATATATATAGAGAGAGAGAGAGAGAGAGAGAGAGAGAGAGAGATAGATATAGATATAGATTACATCTTTGTCTCGCTTGCAAATAAATATTTTTAAATACGCTGTCAAACCCAAAATATAAATAAAAATGCACTATCCCAAGCTCCCAGAATGCCTCACCAAACAGAAGCAAGTGCACACACAGGGGTCCATGCAAGCACAGCTTGGGAGGTAAGGTTTCCAGAGTTGAGTGATCATGGACTATCCTCATGACTCAGTAGCCACACATTTGCAGTTCTCAAGAGCTGAGCAGCTAGGGCTTCATGTGTACAGCTTGTTTTCTTGCCACGAGCTTAACAGTAGCAGCCTGAAAGCCTCAGGCAGGTCAGAAGGAAGCAAGCCAGCCAGATGGAATTCCAGCCCAGGTAGAGAGCTAAATTGTAAGACGAGCTGTTTTCTGCAAGCCAATGTGAGCCAGCACACAGCAAGGCAATGCTTGTAGACACGGAGCCAAGAAACCCTCAGTGGCTGGGCATCAAACTTGCTCTTAAGCAGTATTTATCACTGACAAGCTATTAGGAGAAAAGCAAATAGGGAAAGAGTAGATGAGCCCTCAATAGAGAAGAGAGTGTCAGCCGGTGGTACCAGGCTCTGTCAATGACAAGGATTTGATGCTTGCCACTTATAAGAGAACTTTCTCTGTCATGTTGAGCAGAATGCAGGACAGTTCAGACATGAACTTTCCTGGATGTCGATACAGGTTAAGGATACCTCACAAATGTCTGGCTCATGCTCCTCTTCAAGGGTCACACTGAGTTATTTTTGTCATGATTCCCCACCTTCTAGGTATTTGGAACATTTAGAACTAGAACTGCAGCTGTAAAGCCACACTGGCCCCATAATGAGACAAGTCCTCCCCTGGTTGGATGGGGCCTGGCTCCTTCCTTGCTCTACCCATCCCTGGACAGCCACATACCTCTCGCCAGCTCATTCAGTGTGGGCAGAACTTCAGGATCCCAAGCAGCAAAGAGCCTCAGCAGTGCTTGCAAAGCAAGCCGTGGCCGCCTCATCCTAATGAGCGAAAAGAGGAGAGGATGCATCCTGCGGTTTCCTACAACCTACCCTTGGCCAGGATCAGACTTCACTGAGTCCTCTTTGTCACTCTCCCCTCCTAATGATGATCTGCATACTAGGAACTCTAGTGACTTTTGGTGTGTATGTGTGTGAGTGTTCATGTGGATGAGTGTGAGGAAGCATGGGGAGGTCAGGAGACATCTTCCCAGGGTCTGGGAAGGTTGATCCTCATCTACCGCTTCATTTGAGGGACTTATTCTTATTGTCTCATTCTTGTTGTCCACCATCCTCTGCTCACCAGGCTAGCTGGCTATGAGCTTCTTAGAAATTCTTCTGTCTGGGCCTTCTATTTCCCCTTCGACATACTGGGATTATAGAAGCCCACACAGATTCCCAGCTTTTACATGAGGTCTGGGGTCTGAACTCAGGTATACAGACTTGTACCTTTATCCACTGTGCCATCTCTCCAACCCCTATTAACTTTAATTCAAAAAATAGGTAATAGTGGCGCTAGATCTAGTAGGATAATCAATGGCTTACTGATTGGCTAAGAGATCTGCTTAGTGACAAGGAACCCTTAACTGGAACTGGGATCTATGGCAAAATCCTGTGGGCACCAAGAACCTGGGCTCCATGGGGAAATTCCCACTACCAGAAAGCTATACAGAGGCTACACCCATTAGAATCTTACCAAAATAACAATATTGTCTAATTTAACCTATATTGATCTCACTCTCTGATGGAGATTATGTTTGTATTTTTCAGAAGGCATTGAGAGAGCTGGGGACAACTAAATTCAACCAACAAGACATTCGATGATGACTGACATCCTGGCAGGAGACAAACCACACCTAGCCTTCACACAGGGCCCAAATGAAACCTATGAGAAAGTGACAGACAAACAGGAGACCAATCACCACAGCAAATCTGATAATCCATGAAAGGTCAACGGAGACAGACATCAGTGATACCCAACACAACCCAGGGCAAAGATCCAGAGATACTTAAGATCTCAACAACAAAGCTGACTCAAAACTCACCCACTATGACTCAGGGAACTGAGAGGGAGAGGGGGCAGAAAGAATGTAAGAGTCATGGTGTGGGAGAATTTCCTCAGCAACAATGACAAAGGGGGGAGGAAAAAAAGCAAAACTGGCTTCTTCTGGTGTAGTTCATACCCCCTAAGCTATGGACAGATCCAGAATGAGCACCAAGGAAGGACCCCAGTGGGTAGGGGACAGAGAGGAGGGAAACGGGCATACATTCGTAAGAGTTGTTCATCCAATGTATATACTTACTCATAATAAAGATATTAATTAAAAAATAATAGATACTCTTTATCTTGACCCCCAAAGCCTGATTATGCACATGCCTCCCTCTAAGGGAGAATAGGGTGGAACAGGAACACCCTCCCCCCAGTGGATCCAAAGCCTACGAGAATTATCTTTGAGTCTCGGGGTCTAATGCGATCTCCCCTGTTACATCCTGAACTCATAAGGACCAGCTGCCATTTTTTTCTGTCTCATTTTTTCCTTGTGAAATGGGACTGGTTAACCGAGGGGTGTTTCATTATATATATTTGGGAAGCACTTATCAGGCTCACTGCTGGAAAAGAATTTGCTTTACAATGAATCATACCTTGAGCCTAATCCATATCTGATTTAAATGCCATTTACAGGAGACTTTGGCCTTTAGAATTTAGGGATGATGCTAGAATGAGTTAATGTATTTTGCACCCAAGAAAGGCATGTCGGATATAGTGGTGCACCCTTTAATACTAGCACTCAGGAGACAGAGGTAGGAAAATTTCTATGAGTTTGAGGCCACCCTGACACTACACAGTGAATTCCAGGTCAGCCCAGGCCCTAGACCTACCCTACCTTGAAAAACAAAAAAAGAAACAAAGAAAGACAGGCGAGAATCTGGGAGTCCCCTATTGTTATATGTTGAAATCCCTGCCTTCTAAGAGGTGGCACTAAGAGCCAGGATCTTTAAAGATAACTAAGTCATGAGGTTGGAGCCTTCATGAATAGAATTAGTGTCTTTAACACAAAAGGCCATGTGCTCTTGTTCTCTTCCCACCAAGCAACAGTATAACACAAAGACAGCTACCCATGAGCTAGGAAAAGGTTCTTTAACAGATACTGAAAATCTGCCAGTGCCATGATCTTGGATTTTCCAGACTCCAAAACTGAGAAATGCTTATTGGCTATAGTACCTGTTAGAGCAGCCCAAACTAAGTCACATTCCTGATGGCCTCCTGTGCCAAGCCCAGGGCTAAGCATTTTGCCAATCTCATCTCCTTTAATCTTAATCACACTGGCCACTCTGAGAATGTCTTATTAGGGTGCTTGTTTGCTGTTTGCTGCCCTCTCACCATGGAGGCCTCCTGAGGGCAGGAAGCCCATCTAATTCACTCCAAGCTCTTTGCCTGTGCTGGGCATAAGGCATAACACTAGACAAACACATACTTTTTAAAGCCTTCTAGGGGGCTGGAAAGATGGCTCTGCTGTTAAGGCACTTGCCTCCAGTGCCCAAGACCTCCTGTTCAATTCCCCAGTACCCACATAAGCCAGACCCACAAGGTGGTGGCCCTGGTGTGCTCTCTCTCTCTCTCTCTCTCTCTCTCTCTCTCTCTCTCTCTCTCTCTCTCTCTCTGCTTGAAAAATGAATAGATAAAATATTTTTAAAAAATAAAGTGTTCTCGGCCTTATTTTACACACAAATTAACAAGGTTAGAGCAAGGTAACATTTGTGCAAGCTGTAGAACCAAGAGTTAAACTTGACCCTTTGGGTCCAGAACTTGTACTGTGAGACCTCAGGGCGGAAGCTGGGGTTGGCAGGAGGAGGCCCAGGACTAACATTATCAGTGCTAACTCAGCGTGAGGCTTGTCCTCCCCGGCTATGGTGTCCCTGGTGGCCTAGGATGGGCACCTCAGGCGTAAGGGCATGTGCAAACAGCCCTGCGAGGCTCATGGACAATAGAGTAAACTTCACCAAAAGCAATCCCAGTAAATGTCTCCACTCATCTGATTGGCCAGAATTGTACCTAATGACCGATTATAACCTAAGTATAGAATAAAGGTGATCAGTGGACCATGTCATCTTAAAGAGTCAAGAAAGTGTCACAGAATGTTCAGCAGGACATAAACACCCAAAGGAGGGTGAAGAATTGGGGTTTTGTTACCCTTCTCACTGTTACTGTTTCTTAGGTGATCTCTTAAATTTAATGGCATTTGATAATGATTTAATGATACAGCCATTTGGAAAGGGCCCAGGACAGGTAGGTGGCTAGTAACCGCTTTATGACATCTAAAGCTTCAGATAGGAAGATTAAGAGCACTGGGGACCAGAATGGTTATCTGGTGGCCTCTTTACTCATGGCTGGTGCTTGGGTAGAGATAACTCAACTGCTGAGCTCTGAGGGAGTAGTAACATGCTAACACATAGGGCTCCCTGCATGGCTTCCACAGAAGCACCAGGAAGGCCACAAAGAGCCCTATGTCTTATCTGCCCATGAAGAAGGAGATGGCTTAGCCCCTTGTGGGATGCATCTATCCTTAGCTTCCCCATGCTCACAAGGAGAATGGACAGACCACTCCTCAGTGGAAGTAGTATCTAAACATTTGTGGTCATCTCTTAAAACCTCTGCTGTTAGCAAGAATGCAGGCAGACAACAGGATTCGCCTTTGGATCAGAAATGAGCTACATTTTCAGAAAACAATCACACTTCTGGCAAATGTCTTGCAGACTTTTCCAATAGCCAATTCCCTGTTCATCAGAGGCTGTAACCCTAACCACCTACCCATTGATTGCATCTATAATTCAGCAATCAGCAAAGTTCATGCTTTTCAAGATATGGGAGGAACATGGGCTCTGCTCGCCAGGAGTTGGAAAGTTTAATGAGAAAAAATGGGCTGTTACATAGCTCCTTTTCTTGAGTGTTTTCTATTGGTTGAAAGTTCTCTCTGCATATTTCTCAGCTCCACCCACCACTCGTAATGGCAGGCACCCCGCATCCTGTTTGCTCCAGTTTACCTATCTGTAAAATGGACATCATCCTCCCTGGAGGAGAATGTTGCTGAGATTCCTTTTCTATATGCACAGCAGATGTTATGATCCTTGGAGACTGCGCTGTTTAAATGCAAAATGTTATGACTGCCATTTCATTATTTGAAAACCTAAACACCACGAAGATGCTTCTGTTGCCACGTTGCTAGGTTACTGACAGACCTCCCTGGCTGCTCTGAAATGTTGAGACTTGCTGCAGCTTTGTGCCAGGGCCGAGATGGAGGTGAGACAGAGTGGGTTGGCCTCAAGTCAAATTCTGTGGACCTCACGGGAAAGAGGGGATTTACCATGACTGTGTTTTGCTTGCTCTGTGAAACCAACAACTCAACTTCATCTATCAATGCTCACCAACTGAAGGGCTTAACCCTGACAAACTTCAGATTGCTTCTCTGAAGGAGCAAAGCCATACGTGCTCCATTGTCTACAGCGTGAGGAATGAGATAGTCAAACACAGCCAACAGGCAGTAACACCTGCAACTCCTTTCATGAGCACAAGGCACGACATTGCCCTTCCAACAGGTTTGCCCACATTTTTAAAAGCTGGGAAAGAAATTTCATGCTATTAAGTTTGTGCCATTAAAAATATTCCTTCCAGGGACACAACATCTCCTGTTGGCAGTCACACTGGAGATGCTATTGTAAAAGTCTAAAGAAAGATAAGCTTTCCAGATATGACATTTAGATACAGTGACAAGTAATTACACATACATACAAAAGAAGGAGCTCTCTCCCTGTGTTCCTCTGGTGAGGACTGTTTATTGAATATACTTCTGCTGGAGAAAACTTTCTGTAGCTCCATCCTAGCAAGCCTCTGTCTCTGTAATAATGATTTAAGGAGGTGGTGTCAGCCCTGCCCTCTAAGGTCCACAGATATTTTTCTCCCTGGCCATGTAAGCGTGAAGAATAATTTTAGCAAATTCCAAAATGATCTCATCAATGGAGATACGATATTCATCTGAAATCTTCTACCCATCTGTTTCCTTCCACAGCAACATGGGAGAAAAAGCATAGAAACCAATAAAGTTGTTAGAAATTAACAGAGGAAAGACAGAGAAAGGAAAAGGCCGAGTTGAAGGAAGACAAACAGACACCAAGCTGGTGGACACAGAGGGACATGTTAGTCTCCTATGAAAACCACTAAGTGTCTTCATTTGTCACAAAAGACCTACTGGGTGTCTTCCCTGTGCCAGGCCTGCCCCATTGCCGGGAAAGTAGCTGTGAGTCTCTCCCGGATGCACAGATCAGCCAGAGAAACCAGCTCAGGGCAAAATACATGTACAGTGACAGCCACTGTGGAGCTAGAGAGGAAACCACAGGACCCTGGGGGTATAAGAAGATGGGATTCAGATGGGTAGACATCAGAAGATCACCCCAAGGAGTTGTCTTCCTACAAAAGCTAAAATCGACTCTCAGGATACACTGGGAACCTATCAAGGATGGGTAGCCAAAAAGCCACCTCAACAGAGGTTTTGGGGTTAGTTCACCTGGACCCCAAAGGCTGAAGGAAGAGGATGTGAACCTCTCAGTTGCCACCATTTCCTTAGGAATGAGGAAGCACCGCAACCACTGCTGTGAGGCTCCCTCAGCACCTCCATCCCATGGGGAGAGGCGCTCTGTCTGTAGGACAGTTGGATCCCATGGCCTCTTCCTTCTGTCTGGATCCAGCACAAAAAGGCAAAAATTAGCTGGATGGTTTTATAATTGGGTACATAAACCTCTTTCAACCCTTACTGTTTTTCACAGGCTCTTTGTCACTCTTACCCATGTGAACCCCTGTGGCCCTGGTATGTCACTAAGGAGCCCCAAGAATCCCTCGGTTAGCAAGCCATCTTTCATGAGAAAATGGAAAAGGATTTCGATGTGCACACAGGAGGAAGTTAAGCTATGTTATCCCAGCTTCTCTGGACAAAATTACTGAGAGAAAAACCAAATGTTCCTCTGGATTTTGAAAGGGTTCCTCAAGAGAACACATGTCACAAAAAAAAAAAAAAAAAAGAACCGTGAGCAGTGCTATCCCAATTAGCTACAGAGTCAGCTCAAATTATATCAGCTTCATGGGAAAGATCTTGTGATGTTTGAATGTAAAATGCCCCCATAGCCTCCAGTGTTTATGATTAAGCCTCATACTTAATCCCCAGCTGGTGCTGGTGGGAGCTCTGGGGAGGTAAGGCCTTGGAGGTGTTTGATCCCTGTATCCCTGGAGGCAGAATCTAGGATTTTTCTAGTCCAGCCACCACTTCACCAGTGCTAGCTTGTGATGATCTCTCTCTCTCTCTTTCTCTCTCTCTCTCTCTCTCTCTCTCTCTCTCTCTCTCTCTCTCTCTCTCTCCTGCTTATGTATGGAATTATGATGTCAGCTTCCTGTTTTGCCATGTTTTCCTCACCATAATTAAACTTCCCCTGGACACTGTAAGCCTCTCCCAGTCAGTGTTTTGCAGGTAACCACTACCAACCTAGTACTGACTCACTCCCTGATATGACCACGCAGCACCACCAGATGCCTGGACACAGACAGCAGGGAAATTCTTAAGAACTGGCTTCATTTATTCCAAGTCACATCTGCCATCCCACAATAAACATTCTATATGCTAATCGCTTCAAGAAACTCTTCAGAAATTGACTAGTTTCTTATGCTGTATCTTAACACCAAGAGAAATTGAAAACATGTTTATGGCTGATGTCCATAATACATTCCTCCCATGTGTGAGTGCATTTATCTGCCAAGCTATTAACATTTTCTTTCACTACTTACTAATGCATCAAGGGTTCATATTTTTTGACAACAGGGACAAAAGGGAGCTTTCAAAACATTCATCCATAGGAAAGCTATTAATGACCACCACCAAGGTGAGTTCAAGCTTCCATTGTTCTTCGAAGTGAATCATTTCAAAGACCAGTAGGAAAAGTTGTGCAGATTAAAACCATTTATGATGCAGAAATTGGGCTCCATTCTTCTGGAAATGAAAAGCCCTGAGTGGACGTGGTTCTCTGCCCTGAGTTATTCTGCTCTGACCATAAAGCTCTGGACACTTATTGCAAAAGAATTTCCATCCTAAGCTTTATAATCCAATTAAAGACTCAAGTGGAGCCACTGTTGTGAGATGAAGATGAGTGGATTTTTGTCTTGCAAACTCTAAGTATAGTAAACGCTTTGCCATGCTCTTAGATGGTTCATTTTCTTCCTAATCCTATTGTGAGAAGGGTTTGGCAGGGACCTTCAAAGCCATTGTTCCTTTTGTTTGGCTTCCCCAGAGCTATGCAAAATGGTAACAAGGCCAAGGCTTCTGCCTGCCTGCACCATGGGGCCCACCTCCCCGTGAACTCTCACCTCACCCTGCTTTCAAGCTGCAATAATGCTCTGGTGGGATGGGTTTAAAGCTAGGAAATCTATGAAATGGCATTGTACACAGTGTACCCAGTTCTGTGTTTCTTGTTCAATGTCATCGAAGGAGCTATGCCTGGATAAGTCCAGTCATAACTCAGTGAACACCTGTGACGGCAGCCCAGGGAGTTACAGGACAGCACTCCTTCTGGAACCACTTGCTATGCATCATGGTTAATAGAAGCCAGACTGCTGCTGCTGCTCAAAGCGATCTTGGCAAACTCTTAACCAGTCTTCTTCCTTTACAACCAAACCACTGATACCCAGAGACACCTGCAGCCAGCCCACAGCAGAGCTGGGCAAGAATCCAGCTTTCTTGGTTCAGAACTGTCTGCATGCTTTAATGCGTTTCTCCGAGATGTTTTAGTGCAGACATTTTACTGATTATGCAGAAATAAGAAAGGTAGCAAGTGAAAAGAAACTGTGTCTGGATGAGATGCCTTGGTAACATGAAGATCTAGTTTGTTTGTTTTTCAAGTTGTTTTACTCATTAATTCAGTAAATTCTCTAGATTAGCAATGCAAAATAGTGTGGGTAAATTGTTTTAAAGTTCATATGACAGAATAAGAATTGGTTTTAAATTTTCAGAAAAGTCAAGTCATTGAAAATCTCACTAACATATTTAACAGTACATTGCAGGGCTGTAGAGATGGCCCAGTGGTTAAGGCACTTGCCTTCAAAGCCCAACAACAGGGTTCAATTCCCCAGTTCCCATGAAAAGCCACAGGCACAAAGAGGCACATGCATATGGAGCTCATTTGCAGGCCTGGGGGCAACCCATTATCTCTATTCTCTCTCTCTCTCTCTCTCTCTCTCTCTCTCTCTCTCTCTCTCTCTCTCTCTCTGCTTTCAAGTAAATAAAAATATATTTAAAAGTTGGGTGTGATGGCAAAGCCTTTAATCCCAGCACTCGGGGAGCAGCTGTGAGTTCATAGTGAATTCCAGGTCAGCCTGGACTAGAGCAAGACCCTACCTTGAAAAACCAAAACAAACAATATATATATATATATATATATATATATATATATATATATATATATATATATATATATATTTAAAAGAGTACATTGCAAAAAATCCAACAACTAGATTATTATAGTACTGCTTTGGAGTAAGGAGTTACAAAAATAAGAATATATCAATAACTAACTCTAATACATGAAAGAATTAAGTGTATATCAAATACTTCATTTTAGATCAATGAAATATTACTCAGCAAATGGAGTTGGTATAATTGGTCATGTATTAAATAAAATAATTAAGGTAAATGTCTTCACAAAGGTGAATTCCAGACGATTTAAAGATTTACTTTAATTTTCACTTGTTTTTATTTGACAAATGTAATTGTGTTTATGGAGAACAGTGTAATGTATGCATTGTAGGAAGGTTCAATCAAGCTAATAATGTATGGCCTCACCAGTCATTTTTTTTTTTAAATATTTTATTTATTTATTTGAGAGAGAGAGAGAGGCAGACAAAGAGAGACAGAGAATGAGCACGCCAGGGCCTCTAGCCCTCTTGTGCATCTGGCTTTACATGGGCACTGGGGACTCGAACTCAGGTCCTTCTGCATTGCAGGCAAACGCCTTAACCGCTAAGCCATCTCTTCAGCCCCACCAGTCATTTTTTGAGTGAAAATATTGAAATCTATTTTAGCAATTTTGAAAAAATACAAATGTGTTGTTAAGTGTGGTCTTCATTCTCAACATATTTAATCTTCAGAGAAATGGATATTAAACCACAATGAGATATTACCTCGTGCCTGTTCAAATGACCGTTATCAAAAAGACAAATGTTAATTAATGGTGAGGATTTGAAGCAAAGGAAATGTTGTACACTGTTGGGAATAAGCTAGTATAGCTATTTCAGGAAATGGGTAAAAATCAAAGAAACTCAAAGCAGTACAGTAAAGAGAGATATGTGTCCCCATTGGCTTAAGCATTATTCACAATAACCAAGGTGTAAATTCAACCTGTGTCCATCAGTAACTGAACAAATAAAAACTGTGATGTAGGCATATATATATATACACATATATGCTGTGTGATACTGTACAGCATTTAAAAAGACAGAAATTCTGTTGTGATAATGTGGATAGGAAGGACGAAAGATGGATAATATTGATCAAAGGGTAGAAAACTCCAAATCAGACTGGAGAAATAAATTGTAGTGATCAATTGAACTGCATGCCAAAGAATATAAACCCATACAATAGAAAATTCAAGGCGAAAAATAAATAAACACTAAAAGCATCTTGTCGTAGTCAGCCACACACCGCTGGGATGAATCTTCAAACCAGGCACAATTTAGGGGAGGAAATTATTTATTGAAACTACAGATTGAAGGGAAGTTCCATAACAGTGAAAGAGGCTGGCCCTCTTTCACAGATCCAAGCAGAGAGAAAAATCCATCACCTACACCACACAAAGAATAGCAAACAGGCAGGAGGGCCAAAGAGAATCTCTTCCCCTTTATATAGCCTTAGGGTGGGGTCTTACAACCCTTCCCCAGACTTAATGACTTCCTGAGTCTCTGGAATTTCCTTCCTGCATGGCCCACACAGGAAAGGATGTTTACTTCCAGCTTCTTTGAGCTTCTTTACATCCTACCCTTTGCTGAGAGGCTGCCTTTCTGTAAACATCCTCAGAGACCCACCCAAGATAATTAAAAAGATCCAAGTTGACAACAAAACCTAACCATCACACATCTTAAGTTAAAATCTCATATGATAGAGAAGAGTAAATGTCTACAAACATCTTAAAAATAAATTAGTAAAAGAGATGCAAACCAACAGTAAAGTGAGCAAAAGAAGTAATTTCTCCATCATACTCATACTCAGGGGAAATCTTTGCCCCCTCCCCCTTCTTTCTCTTTTTAGGGAACAATCAAGGCCATATGCAAGCCTGGCCACACACTAACAAAGAGCAGGTGCACTGATGCACTCTGAACCATGAATGTAATTCTAGAATGTGAGGGAAGGCTTTGCCTTGCTAGTTGCTCTCCCAAATATCAATCCAAGAAACTAAAAAATAAACTTATAAAAGCTTCATGAGTAAGGATTTCCTCATAGTATTATTCATAATGTTTTTTTAAAATTAGGACTCTCCTAAACATTAAAAGTTGGGACTAGTTAAATAAACCGTAGTGCAGCCATGTGGAAAGCATCCCATAACTACGAAGGACCGTGGTTTTGAAGAATGCTGAAAGAAATGCACTCTATTTTTGCAAGACAAGTAAAACTCTATAATTTATGCTTCTTCTTTCTCCTCAACAAAATTGAACAAACATACACTGAAATGTCAACCTTTTTCCGAGAAGCAGAACATCTCTGGTATTTGATGTTTTTAACTCTCTGAACTTTTCAAATGTTCATAATGAACTTCTATTGTAAGGGAAGCATTTATTGGTAAGAGAAACACAGAATACACTGCGGGGAAGGGGTCAGAACTGGGCAAGAGCGGGATGCCCACGCGTTTTTCTAGACCATAGATTCAAACACACCCTCAATCCTTGATGTCTGCTGCTAACGGTGATGGTCAGGCAGTGACCCTAAGAAGGACTCAGGGGCTGGAGGAGCTAGTCTGCCTGTTGATCTTTAAAGAGAAAAATAAAGCTCAGCTCCATTAAAGACCCTCGAGGAATCACTCCTACACCGTCAGCCCCACTGACCACCTTGTGATAGGATGACTATCTGTAAGGCAGACTCTACTTCACAGCAGCTCATCAACCACATGTCGTTCCTATGACCCCCACCAACCCCAAAGCCTTCCTATACTGTTCACTTTATTCTCGTTTCACTGGGAAAACAGTGCAATGGTTCTGGAGACAAGCACATGAGCTGCCGCCTAAGTACCCCAGCACAGAGACTTGGTGCATCAGTGTGTGTCAACAGCCCATGTGAGGCTACTGGGGATAAGCCAGGCCATGAGAAGTTGAACCCAGAATGCAAAGAAAAGAAGACTCAAGTAAAAGTCAGAACTCTTCTTCCTGGAGGAGAGGAAGTGAATTCCCAGACTCAGAATGGAAAGGTTCAGGAAGAACTCTATTTGTGGGTCACAATCAGAGTGATAAAAGCATGCAGCTAGACCAGATGCATTGCACCCCCATTCCACACATTCAGCCACCTTGTTGCCTTCCCCATGATGCTATCACTCAGTTCTATAAAGATAGTAGGTATTTTCCTTATGTCTCAATCCATTTCTCTCCCTGTAACAATACCTGATCTTGGGTGAGTTGTAAAGAATGATTTAGAGCCGGGTGTGGTGGCACACGCCTTTAATCCCAGCACTTGGGAGGCAGAGGTAGAGGATTGCCGTGAGTTCAAGGTCACCCTGAGATTACATAGTGAATTCCAGGTCAGCCTGGGCTAGAGTGAGACCCGACCTCAAAAAAAAAAAAAAAAAAAAAAAGAAGAATGATTTATTTCTTACAGTTCTGGAGGTTGAGAAGTCCAAGGTCAAGACACTAGTAGGTTTGGTGTTTGGTGACTACTCAGCCCCTCCTTCCAAGATGGTATCTTGAACCCAAATGGTGCAGAAGGGACACATATGGTGTCCTCACATGACAGAAGGCTGAAAGCCAAGAGGTCAAACTCCCCGAAGCCCTCTCCAAAGCCACCTAATCCTATTTTCTAGGGAGCTCTGGTGCCTTAATCACATCTTAAAGGTTCTCTCCTCCAAGTACTATTGTCCTTGGAGTTAAAAGCAACATGGATTTTGAAGGGGGCAAAAACCTTCAGAGCACAGCACCCTTGGGAATGCTGAAGATCTGCAGGTGGGTAGTGGTGTCCACAGCAATCCCATTCAATGTGGACAGTTTTTAAGAAAGAAAGATCTTTAGACTGGGGACATGGTTCCATGGTGAAAGCCTGCCAGCCTGGGTTCAGTTCATCAGTACCCACATGAAGCCAGATACACAAAGTGAGGCCATATGTGTCTGGAGTTCATTTGCAGCAGCAAGATATCCTGCTGCTCGCATGCCCTACCAATAAACAAATAAAAAATTTAAAAGAAAAGAAGGATAGAAAGAAGAGAGGGAGGGAGGAAAGGAGGAAGGGAGGAAGGAAGGAAGGAAAAAGGAGAAGGGAGGGAGGAAGGCTGATGAAATCTGTTGTGGAAAGGATCCATTCAGTTGACCTATCTTAGTGAGCTGTAGGAATCAAATTCTGTTACAAATAGGAATAAGAAGCAAGTCTTCAAAACATTTGAGGAAAAGCTTATCATGAAAGAGAATGACTAAGGCAAACAGTGACAGATTAGTGAGCACGCACGCACGCACGGGTCTGAAGAGAGATGGCAGCCAAGGAAACTTGAACGTGGTACTGAGAATAAACACAAGGGTTTAGATGATTTTAAGTTGTTGAACTAAAATCAATATATGGCCTAGACGACAACAAATACAGACACTAGAATGAAAAGAAAAGAGAAAAAGAAGATAAGGTGAAAGTTAAAAAGAAAAACATAAGTCAGGCCTATGGGCACAGGTTTGTAATTCCAGTTACTCAGAAGGGTGGGCAGGCGTATGACAAGTTCAAGAGTAGCTAATACAACTACCCAAGACATCAGTCAAAATATAACTTCTTAAACGTGCAAGAACTCATAATTATTACCTCCCAGTTACTCTTCCTGAAAGATTTGCTTGTCATTGTGTGCCAGCCAAAATTTAAATTAAATAGAAGAAAAATGAGCATAAGCCAAACCAGAAATGCAAAAAATAATAATAAAATCTCAAGCTAACATTCTTAAAGCAATACCAAAACTAGAAACACAAATAGGAAGTTAGAATTCTACCTCTAAAACAGCTTCACTTTTAAAAAACAGACTTACTTCAGTAACAAAGTAATAAGAAACTTGATAAGGTTCTTAGCTGGATAAAAAAAAGATCCCAATGTGGTTAAAATTGCAATCTCCACAAATAGGCTACCTGGACAAAATCATAAATGATATATATGATCTTGGAAAATTGTTTAAATTTTCTGAGGCTTGATTTTCTAGGTTAAAAAAAATGAGTATGAACCAGATATCGTGATGCATGCCTCTAATCCCAGCGTTTATTTGGGAGGCTAAGGCAGGAGAATCAAAACTGAGTATAAAAATAATGTCTATTTCATGGAGTCATATTGTCATTATATTAAATATAGCCTAAAATGTTTAGTACCTCACCCTCAGTAATTTCTCTAAAATTGTTTGTTTTCAGTATCGTATCTCTTGCACTAAGAAAAAAGAGAGTCAATTAGAGATTTGGGAAAAAAAAAACAACAACAAAGCTTCCAGGAAATGTCGTGTGTAAAATCAAACGAAATGTAGTGTGATTTTAGCAAATGAAGAAGGAGCTGAAGGCAGAGAGTTCATTTGATCTTGAAGGCTGAAAATTTTGCCCTTGAGTGTCACAGGTTTGGCGATTTAAGGTTACTTTCCCTCCTCTATAAGTCTAATCAAAGTACTTGGTTCTCTACTGAATAATATTTACATAATCATAATTTTCAATTGCCATTTAATGGTATTCAATTTTAAGAAATGAACTTATCCTCAAAGCACAGAAGGCTTAATTACAGTCACAGATCAGAATATAAATGCAGTAAACTTTGATCATGAAAAAGAAATGATGGAATCTAAGAGGTTTGGGTCCAGAGAACAGGGAAGGAATTGCAGGAGTCTTCATGCTCTCTCCAAACGTCATGGGTATCCAAGAAGTCGTGGTCAGATTTTCTGCTTGAAGCTGTAAAGGTAACCCAAAGAAGATATTTGAAGCAATGTAACTTTTAAAATGGTGCATCAGGAGGAGAGCAGTGATGTTTATTAATTGTGATAACTCCTACATCTTCCAAAGGCAGCCATCCTGCCCCTTGGGAATAGGATGTGGCAGAACAGAGAGATGTCCTGAAAGCAGGCAGAAGAATAATGTCACTTTTTATTTGATGGCTGGATGCTATTTGAATTTTTATGTGCTTAAGTTCCTTATTATATATCACTCATATTTCAATAAATCAAAAAATTAGGTCTGTTAACAAGTATTTATAGAGTCCCTATTCTGCTCCAGGCCTTCTCTGGGTTGTGAGAATTAACAAAATAAAATTCTCACCCTCAGAAAGCTAGCATTCTTGGGGTTGGAGAGATAGCTTAACAGTTAAGGTGTTTGCCAGCAAAGCAGAAGGACCCAAGTCCCCAGTACCCAGGTAAAGCCAGATGCACAAGGTGAATGTGTCTGGAGTTCATTTGCAGTGGCTGGAGGCCCTGGCATGCCCATTCTTTCTCTCTCTCTCTCTCTCTCTCTCTCTCTCTCTCTCTCTCTCTCTCTCTCTCTCTCTCTCTCTCTCTCTCCATAAATAAAATATTTTTTTAGAAACATGACCTACCATGTCTGGCATTTTAAAAAAAGCTAGCATTCTTCTCAGTGAGACTTACAATAATGTGGAAATTATTTGATCAATAAGTTAATCTTAAATAATAAATTCTATGTAGATAATTGGGTGATGTGTTATAGAGTGCCTGCAAGGGGAACATAAAGTTTCTTTATCTAGGAAAATCAAGACTCTGGGAAGAGTGAGAAGAGCACAGAGAAAGGCGATTATGCCAGGGCTGGGGAAAGTATTGGTTTCAGAGGCTGAAACTAGAAGAAGCTTGGCATGTTCTGGGCTAGACAGCAAGCCAGTGGACCAAAGCAGGGAGATGCTAAGAGTCGAGTTCAGAAAGTATGATGGGGGCCAGATGTTATTGGGCCTCTTAGGTCATGATTAGTAATTTGATTTTTCTCAATTGAAATGCAAGTTATTAAAGGGTTTTAAATAGGAGAGTGATATCTGAATTGACTCTCAATAAATTTGTCATTTGAATCAGGCAATATGATTACACAAGCTATGATTTTAATCACTTTCCAACTAGCAACAGAATAAGTCATCACCCAAGCAAGGAAATGCGAGGCCAGGTGCTGTGCTGGTTGGAAATAGCGAAGTAGCAGAGGAGATGCTAAACAGCCAAATTCACAATCTACTTGGAGGAAGAATGAAAAGACTATGCATGCATGGATGATGGATGATGGATGGATGAATGGATAGATGGATGGTAGATAGGTGGATGGTGGGGTGGGTGGACTGATGATGAGAGGATACATCAGTAGTGGTGGGTGGGTAGTTAGATGATGGATGGACAGATGGGGAGAGGGACTGGATGGATGACAGGTGGATGGATGAAGGGTGGCTGGATAATCAGCATTGGAGAAAAGCACCGGCTCTACTTTGGATGCTAGATTATTTTTTAGAAACTGAGTGGATAGTGATGCCCTTTGGTCAGTTGAGAACGTGAAGATTAGCATTTGGCATAGAATAGGGAATCAAACCGAGCCCTATGAAGTTTGAAGTGTCCATTAGACATTCAGTGGCAGCAATACATGTAAGTCTGTGATTCAGAAGAAAAGCTCTACCCAGAGACAGAAATGAAGGTTAGCAGAGATGGCTTGCATTTAAGAACCTGGGACTCGATGTGATCACCAAGAAGAGAACAGAAACAAGAAGATCTCTCCAGAGGAAAACCAACGAGACTGTCATGTGTAATAAAGCAGGGAAATCAGCAAAGACTATGAAGGAGTGGCCATGACAGAATATCAACCAGCCAGCTTGTGGTGTCACTGAAACAAGAGAAGAACATGTTTGAGGAGCCAGCAATTAACTGTACTGACTGTAGCTGAAGGAACACGAACAGGTAGAAATGACACTGACTTTGTAAGAGCAGTTTTCATGGAGTAGCAGAGAAAGGCTCCCAGGAAAATAGGGGATGAGGAATTCTAGAGTGTCAGTTCAGATGAGTCTTCAGAGGCGTTGTGTCAAAAGAAGAAAAACATGTCCTGGTAGCTAAAGAAAACGAGTCAAAGTGGAGTATTGTTTTGACTTGTTTTGTTTAAGGAGATGATATTTAAAGCCCTTTTGTATGCTAATGAGAATGGTTAATTGAATAGCTAAATTGAAGATATTGGAGAAAGAAGACATATTTGCAGGCATGGAGTCTTTGAAAGGATGAGAAAAGAAGCCCAAAGCTGTCTCATGCTCTTGCATCAGCTGGTGAGTCCAAGTTCACACGGGTGGAAAAGGAGGCGCTTCTCATGTAACCGAGATGTTTTATCCACAAATCCTGAGATGCAATGAAGCCCAGGGGAGGGTTAACTAGAAGTTGAGCTAGCTCACTAGTTAACTACTATGATTTAAAAGAATAAAGTGCTTTTAGGGATTCGAGGAAGAAGAGGTGTGAGATGGACCTTCAGGAGAGTGGGAAAGAAAGGAGGGAGGGAGGAGAGAAGAAAAGAGGAAGAAAGGGGATCCAGGGAGAGAGGGAATGACCCACCAAGTAGTTAGTAAGTGATCCATCTATTCCCCAGCTGACTACAGCCAGGTGAGAGACCGCAGACACCACCACTTGGAGAAGAACCATCCCACAAGCCCTGCTCAAATTTCTGACGCAGAATCATGGGCAAATAAAATCATTATTTTGGATTACCAAGCTGTAGGATGATTTATTACACAGCATCAGATAACTGAGTTAGGATATACTTCTTGTCAAAGCCACTAAAAGGAAATGAGTTTGGGGGTCCTGAGATGAGGGGAGTGGTCACAGGGTCAAGGGAGCTGATGAACTTGGGCTTTCCATGAAGTGAAGGGTCTGAAGTGGGAGAGTCTCATCAGAGAATTACAAAGACAGGAGACATTTTTGAGGTAATGCCATGTGGCTGATGTAAAGCGTGGCTTCATGGGTGTGTGGCTATGGTGGGTAACCAATAAAGTCAAGGGTCACCTGCACAGACGTTAGAGACAGCCCAAGGGTTGAGGTCACATGCACTGGGATTACCTTTCTAATCCTGCTCATGTGGCTAACTGTAGCATCAGGCAATGCACATTAACTCTTTGCACCTCAGTTTATTCATCCATAAAATGAGCACCTATCACAGAGTTTTGTAAAAATTAAATCTAGTCATTCTTTTATGGTGTTTAGGAGAATTCATGGAGACCGTGCTGAGTAAATGCCAGCTCTCAACACCACTGGAAGTAGAGACAAAGGCAGGTGGCAAAGCAGGAGCTAGAGGCACCAAGGACTGAGGTCACTGAAGAACACCCATAAATGGGGTGGCAGGTGGTAACATCTGATGCTGTGCTTCAAAGCAGCTGTGGTCTTTGAAGTTGAAAGCAAGTGAAATGATTAATTAAAGGCTGAAAGAGAGCTTCAGGAAGAGACTTACCCTTTTCCAGGCTTTAAGACCTATGAGGTATGAAATCAAGCATGTCTTCTTGAGAGGGTTGCAAAGAAAGCAGTGTCCTTGGGGACAGTCAGAGTTAGAAGGTACAGGGCACATTCAGGAAAGATAAGAATTTTTGTCTTGTAGTGGCAAGCCATGAGCTCCAAAGAGTTTGGACAGATGATGAGGAACAGAAGGGTCACATTTCAGGATGTACAGAGGATATGTGAAGAGAATTAATAGGAGGTGAAGGCTGAGATAGTCATGGCCACATAGGTCTCCCAGGGGAAAATGTGGAAAGATCTGGAACAATCTGTGTATTCTTATGACTCCTGGCAGTGTGTGTCTGGGGGATAGTCAGGGGCCTCTTCGAGGTTATTCCCCTGAACAACTCCCTGCACTATGCAAGGGTTTTTGTTTTGTTTTTGGTTTTTGTTTTTTTTTTTTTTGAGGTAGGGTCTCACTCTAGCCCAGGCTGACCTGGAATTCACTATGTAGTCTCAGGGTGGCCTTGAACTCACAGTGATCCCCCTGCCTCTGCCTCCCGAGAGCTGGGATTAAAGGCATGCGCCACCACGCCAGGCTACTATGCAAGTTTTTAATGGTACCTTGGGAAATCCTCTGAAAGAAGACACAGGCTCTGTAAGAGATGGCAAGAAGCATGGAAAGGCCATGGAGCCCCCAGGAAACAGCAGGCAGTGAAAGAGCAGGTGAAGTCCAGGAAAACCGAGATTGACAGAGACAGAAGTGACTCCAACACAGAGCGCTGAGCAAAGTGAAAAGAAAGATCCCCTCCCCCTGCTCCTGGACTACAAACAAGAGAAAGGAAAGCCTTCAGGAACACTGCTGAAGCATAACTTTAGCCAAGAGATCTGCAAGCTGTGAGAGAAGCAGGTACTGCCCAAGGGCTCATGTGGACAAAGGCCCTGCTGCCAGGTCTCTGAGGCTGGGCAGAATGGAGCAGATCCTAAGAGAAACTCTGTAACCAAAGCACTCTGCTGAGAAGAGTAGAACATAGAACATTATTACACCCCAAAGCGCCCCTCCACTGACTAGGCCATGGGGACATGGGTCTGGCCACCATGGAGACGTACATGTGTCTGAAGCTGATCTGGGCAAAGGCCTCGGGATGCTGGGATGGAGCGGTCAACCCTGGGAAGATACCAACCAACTGCAAAGGTGACAGCAGCCCAGCCCCCCTCACCCAGCAGGGTGAAACAGGTCCAGGGCCCTCCTGCACACGTATTCAACTTAGAAGGAAGACAGACAGACAGACAGACAGACAGACAGACAGACAGACAGACAGACAGACGGCGGATTTCATCCACACATTCTGATAAAATCTGCTTGAAAGGAAGTGACCACGTGCCCACTGGCAGGGTTGTCATCAAAAGAAAACCCAGGAGTGGGAAAACCCGTAGGAAAGTAGAAATACTGACATGACTTATTGGACTAATTTTTTGTTTTTGTTCTAATTATTTTCTCAATTACATTTCTATTTGTAACTTTTTATTGACAATGTCTACAAATATAGACAATATACCCTGATCTTAATCTCCTCTCACCACCTCCCTTTTTTTTATTATTGTCCATAATGAGTTACATTATTTAATGGGCAAACAATGAGTTGTTATTCCCAGTTCCCCAATGTCCCTCTTCCCCATCCCCAATCAGCTGAATATCCTCCTCCGTGGGCCTTCTGGATCAGTACTTGGGGTTGGGGACCATGGATAGCCTAGGAGTCAGCCAGGTTCTGCTGGCCCTAGTGTGTTGTTACTGAGGGGGGGCGTGTCTCTGGATATTCTCTCCCATCAAGGCTCTCACAATCTTCCCCCCCCCCCTTCCACTCAGTTCCCTGAGTCATGGTGGGTGAGTATTAAGGCTGTTCTATTGTTGAGGACTTAGAGGTCTCTGTACTTCTGATTTAGGTTTTGTCGAAAATCATTTGTGTCTGTCTCACTGGCTTATCCTGTGTTGACTGATTGGATGTGACTATGGGTCACTTGTTCATCCCATCATTCTCTGCGGGGTTCCATACGGATCCTCCACAGTAGGTCTGGGGTGGCTCATCTCTTGCCAGGATGTCAGCTATCAGCCTGCAGTTCGTTGGTAGGGTTGGATGTGCCACAGCTCTCTCGCTGCATTCTGAAAGATACAAACAGAATCTCCATCGGAGAGTGAGATCAGCATAAGTTAACTAAGATACACATTTCTGAATTAGCTAGATTCTATTGTGAGTAGCCTCTCCTTCAGTCGCTTGCATAGTGCATCTCTCATTGGGGGCCCAAGAGTCCAGCTCCCAGTGCATATCGCCCTAAATCCCAGTTCCAGTTAAGTGGTCCCCCTCACAAAGTGGAATATTTGGCTGAATTTAAAAGCTGTTGATTGCCTCCCCAAGGCTTTGGCTCCTCCATTGCACAAGTGCTCTTTTCTTGGTTCGCTGTTCTCTCCCAGTAGGGAGTGTGGTCAGCCTACTCATGGCAGCAGGCTGTGTTTCATGCCAGTGGTCTCTGTTTACTCCAGCTGTCATTGACCAGGTTCCCCTGGCAGCTTATGCAGTGCCTTCCAGCACTACACTACCATCTGGGGGCTGGTTACCATTCCAGACCTCACAGGGTCTCTTGATGCTGATCGATGGCTTTCTGTGTTCTCAGCAACAGGGTTTTGCCTCAGGCCTGGGGTGGGCATTCAAGAGCCTTGACAGAATCCTGTCTTGTTTGTGGGACCTCATGGGTCACTTTGGTCAACAGCTCAGTGAGGAAAGGAACCGGCAACTGGGACTAGGGGTTGTCAGACTGATCAGTTTTTCATAGGCTTAGACTCTCTCCCCTTCTATTCACAGCCCCTCTTGCCAGACGGACGTCCACTACTTGCTCAGTAGGTTACAGTGTGTTCATGAGAATTTTATGATTTTGAACCCATTTTGGTTTAACCTCATACTTAAGCCATTTCCCTCCCCCATCCATTTCCCCTCATTCATAACCTCTCACTTCTTTATACTAGTCTGCGTAGAGTTTATGGTTAGCCTGGTTACAGGACTGCATATGAGGGAGAATATGCGGTGTTTGGCTCTCTGTTCTTTTGAGAGATCATTTAGTAGGATCTGCTCCAAGTCAGACCATTTTTTTCTAAATTTCAATATGTGATTTTTCCTTTTAGCTGAATAGAATTCCATGGTATAAATATACCAGACTTTTATTATCCATTCCTCCATGGAAAGGCATTTTGGTTGATTCCAATTCTTGGCAATTATGAATTGAGCTGCTATAAACATAGTTGCACAAATGTCTCTATCCTGATATGAGACATCTTGCAGGTAGATGCCTAGTAGAGGGATAGCTGGGTCCATTAGTAGCTCTATGTCCATTCTGTTGAGGAGTCTCCACAGTGCTTTCCACAGCAGTGCTTGCAATCCCACCAGCAGTGAATGAGGGTTCCTTTTTCCCCACATCCTCGCCAACAATTATTGTTGTTGGTTTTTTTTTTTATGATTGCCATTCTGACTGGAGTAAGGTGGAATCTCAATGTGGTTTTTATTTGCATTTTCCTAATGCTTAAGGATGCTGAGCACTTTCTCAGGTGCATAAAGGCCAAACGAGTTTCTTCCTCTGTGAATTCTCTGTTGAGATCAGTGCCCCATTTTGTGAGGGGGCAGTTTGAGTTGTTATTAATTTTTTTTGAGCTCTCTGTAGATTCTGGAAATTAGGCCTCTGTCTGAGTTGTAGCTGGCAAAAATCATCTCCCAGTTTGAAGGGGGTCTATTGACTCTGAGTACAGTGTTTTTGTCTGTAGAAGCTTTTGAGCCTGATCAGGTCCCATTGGTGGTTAAGTGACTGTTGCACTTCTTGGGCTACTAGAGATTTGCTCAGGAAGTTATTTATTCCCTACTCCTATCTCATGTAGGGTTCCTCCTATTTTTTCTTCCAGTGTGTTTAGGGTTGTATGGTTAATATTGAGGTCTCTGATCCATTTGGAGTTGATTTTAGTGCACGGTGAAAGGAGTGGATCTATTTTCATTTTTTTACACGTGTTTATCCAATTTGTCCAGCACCATTTGTTGAAGATGCTATCTTTAGACCAGCGTACATTGTTGACACCCTTGTTGAAGACTAAGTAGCTGAAGTTACTTACATTAAAGGCTGGGTCTTCAATTCTATTCCACTGGTCAGACTGTCTGTTTTTCTGCCAATACCATGCTGTTTTAGTTACTATGGCTTTGTAGTATGTTTTAAAGTCAGATATAGTGATATCTCCTGCATAAGTTTTTTTGCTCAGAATAGTTTTAGCTATTTGAGGTCTTTTACCCTTCCAAATAAATTTTGAGATTATTTTTTCTATGTCTGTGAAGAAGGAGGTTGGGATTTTTATTGGCATTGTGTTGAATCTGTAGAACACTTTTGGCAGGATTGCCATTTTTACTATATTGATTCTCCCTATCCATGAGCATTGAACGTCTTTCCATCTTGTCACATCCTCCTCTATTTCCTTCTTGAGTGTTTCAATATTTTCCTTATATAAGTCTTTCACTACCTTGGTTAGTGATATTCCAAGGAATTTGATTTTCTTTGAGGTTATAGTGATTTTCTTTGAGGTTATAGACCACCTCCCTTTTCTCCCTCTCAAATCCCCCCTTCACTGAATTCCTTCTTCTTTCTAGTATCTCTTCATTATGGATGTCACCATTTTTCCCTCCTCTTATGTGGGTCTTGTGTAAGTAACATCAGTTGCTGTGGGGTCATGAATACCTAGGCCACTTTATGTCCAGAAATAGTATTGCAAGCATTCCTCCCCTTCCTTTGGCTCTTACATTCTTTCTACCATTTCTTTTACAATGGTCCCTGAGCCTTGGGGGAGGGGGTTACAGGGATGTCTCACTTGGTGAACACTTCACTGTCACTTCTTCTCAGCACTATGGTGAGTTTTGAGTCATCCCAATGGTCACCACCATCTGGAAAGAGAAGCTTCTCTAACCAAGAGTGAGAGTAGCATTAATATATGGGCATAAATGTAAATATTTAGAGGTTAATTTGGTGGGCATTATACATCCATTTAGCTGGACAAGACTAGTAGTTTGTCCCTAGAGCTAATGACGTCCCCAGCCATAGGCTTTTGATTAGGTTTTCAGTACCAGGCAGGGTTTTTTTTTTGTTTGTTTTGTTTTGTTTTTATCTTCACTTTTGTATTTTTAACTTTTTTTAGTTTAATTTTGTTTGATTAGGTTTTATATTCCTCTATTCCTGCACCTGCTTTGTTGTTGTGTTTTTTTCTATTATTTCTCATACTATCAACCTACTATTGTGATTTGAGTGTAAAATGTTAGTAAAAGGCTCATGGGTTTGGACACCTAGTCTCCAACTGATGGCACTGTTTTAGAGGGTTGTGGACTCTTTGGAGTGTGCTAGCACAGTGTTACTGAGGTAGGTCTTGAAGACTGGATTATAGCCCAGCCCTGGGTCCAGAGATGTAGTCTCTGCTCCCTGGTTGGCCATGGTGTGAGAAGCAGTAGCCACATGCCCCTCTCACCTTAGACTGGGCCTCCCTGGCCACATACCAACTCTATCCCCCAAAACCATGAGCCAAAATAACCCTCACCTCCTGTATTAGTCAGGGTTCTCTAGAGGAAACAGAGTTGATAAAATGGAGTATAATAAAAGGGAATTTATTGGGGTAGCTTATGACAGTCCAACAATAGCAGTCTGTAGGCCCACAGCTGAAGGAACAAGTCCACGTGGCTGGATGTCTCAGCAGTCCCAATCCAGCCCAGAAGGCCTGATGGCTCCCTGGGGAGTGGCGGCTGACAGTTCATGATGTGAGGCAGAGGAAACTGGGTTCCAATATCCAGGAAGAGTAGAAGAGCAGGATGCGGGTGCAAGTCACAAACAAGCACCAGCAGCCGGGGGAGGAAGGAAGCAGCTTCCCTTCCTCTCAAGCTTCCTTATATTTAGTCCCCTTGGAAGGCCCACCCACTGGGGGGAAGGGCTCACTCTGGAGAAGGGAACTCCTCCCTTCTCCAAAATCCCAAAAGGATTTGTCAATCCTTCCTGCAGGCAAACTCAGAGACCCGCCCAAGATTACTATGGATTAGATCAAGTTGACAAATTTAACTATCACAAGTCTTCTCCAAAATCCCAAAAGGAATTTGTCAATCCTTCCTGCAGGCAAACTCAGAGACCTGCCCAAGATTATTATGGATTATTACATTGGTCATGTTGACAAATAAACTTAACCATCACACCTCCTTTAAATTGCTTCTCTCAGGAATTGTGTCAAGTGATGAGAAAATTAACCAATGCACTCATATTTTTCTTCTCATTTTTATTTCAACTTCTTTTTCCTTTTCCATACTCTCTCCACTTATTGCCCTTGGGTTCAACTGGAAGAAAGGAAGAAAAGGAAGGAAAGAACTATGGGATGTGAGCAAGAGACCAAACCTAAGAATTCATGGCAGGAGTAACCAAGACAAAGACTAAAGGTACTTGAAACATTCAATGAAGTTGTAGCAGAAATTTTCTGAAATCTAAAAGACATACAGATACTAGTACACAAGGCATTTAGAACCCCAGACATAGCCAGAAAATAACCTCTTCCAGACACATCACTGTAAAAAAGCTAAAATTATAAAACTAAAGGCAATACTAAAAGCTGTAAAGGAAAAGAACTAATAAAAAATATCACACATCTCACTAGAAACCTCAAGATCTAGGAGAGCATGCAATAATATATTTTGTGCCCTGCCTGTCAATTAAAATTATTGTGTCAGGCAAAGAGAAATGTCAGTCATAATCCCATTGTTATTCTGTGGCTATCATTGAGAAAACAGACCACAATGCTGGTGAGGATGAGTCAAGGGAGGAGTCCTTATACACTGCCAGTGAGAATTTAAACTAGTGCAGCTATTATGGAAATCAGTGGGGAGGGCTCCTTGAAAAAAAAACTAAAAATAGAACTGCCACATGATCCATCTCTACCACTCCTGGGAATAGTATCAAAGGAATATAAGTCAACATATTACAGAATACCTCACATCCATGTTGATTGCAGCTCTGTTCACAACAGCTAAGCTCTGCAATGAGCCCAGGTGTCCATCAACAGATGAATGGACAAAAACAATATGGAGTTTTATTCAGCCTTAAAGAAGAGTGAAATTAGGTCATTTATAAGAAAATTGATGAAACTGGAAACTATCCTATGAACTGAAATGACTCTGAAAAAATATTGTGTATTTTTC